>OMNO01021176.1:0-13989 GCA_900303215.1 Trachyrincus scabrus | reverse complement strand
TGTAAGGACAGGAGTTATGCAACACATGAAGAAAGCAGTAAGCTGCTGATCTCTGTGTTCGTACACGTGGTCTCTCCTGGTGCTCTCTGAGGGAACATCTAAGCACACACACACACACAGACACGCATGCACACACGCACACACGCACACACACACAACACCAGCTGCCACAAAGTAAAATCCACAATGTACTATTCGTCATTCAGCAGACCAAAGAGACAGTGAAGGCCGTTATGGAGAAGGTAAGGGGGTTAGGCATTACCTTTAGCCAGTACCCTTTACCTTTGACCAGGTTACCTTTAGCCAGTATCTTAAGTACAACTCCCTAACCACTACTATCTGACCCCACATTGTTCACTTTGTCTTCCCAGGTTAAGAATGGCAACAGAAGGGGAATAACCCAGATGTCTATGACACACATGCATGTCCAACCCCAAACCAGCCCATTGCACCATCAGCAGGTAGTCAAAGGATTAGGTTCAACTGTGCATCACCTCCTAGGGTGTTATTGGTGATATAAGTGTAACTTTATTATTATGATTAGTATTACATAATATGTAACGATCAAGCATTGGAGAATTTGAATCAAATCAATTTAATATTGATTATAGAATGAATTTGACCCAGAAGTAACAAGTCATTTTAGAGCAATGCACCACATATAATACTATTTATTATAATAATGTACATTTAGATATTTATGCAATTGTTTTTCAAATATCTATAGTTACACCTTTTCTTACAAAAAGTGTTGAAAATGTGTTAATGAGTTAAAAAGTAACCAAAGAAAAGAATAATTAGAAAACAAATATAAAAGGATTTGTCAGTGAATGTTGTAGCACTGCCACCTAGCGGCTACGCTAAGTTCTACCTGATTTGTACTAATTAGTTACATGCTTACTAATGATAAAAGGATGGCTTGGATAAGCCCTATATTTTAAAACAGTAGTTCAGTGGAAATGTTAGTTTCAGCAAAAGTTTAGCTTCAACTATTTAAGTTAGAGCACCGAAACTAACTGTAACTTGTCAAATCAACCAATCCAAACACCGGTCTGACTGTATTGACGAGTATGCAAAATCAGCAGAAATGATGAGCCATCTATGAGCTTCCTGCATAGCCATAGCCACCCCATCCTTCAGACATAGCCTGCTGCCTGCAAAAAGGTAAGATGTAGCTTGTAGAACTGCATTTGGAAATACACAAAAATAATTTCATTTGAATAAGAACTTTAAAAACAATGTAGGCCTATTGAAGTACATCTTGGCAATTCAATTAAGAAATGATTTGTTGATAAAGACTTGCAAAGTATCCTAGTGACTTTTTAGTTTAGTTGTTTCATTTACGAAATTCATGTAAATGAATTGCATTTTACGAAATTCATGTAAATTAATTGCAATCTATCTATCTATCTATCTATCTGGGGTTAGGGTTAGGGTTATCTGTCTGTCTGTCTGTCTGTCTGTCTGTCTGTCTGTCAGTCGGTCTGTCTGTCTACTGTTGTTGTTCATTTAAATAAATGTGCCAACAAATTGTACAAAAGACTATGTGCCAACATGTAGCCCTATAGTTTTGGATCACAGTTCCATTTTAACAATGTAGTGTAGAATGTACAAGTTCTGTCAAGTGGGTCAAATCGGCTTTGTCTGCAGTACTGAGTGAGGATAGGCTACATTTACATATAGAAACAAATGGAAATGATTCTGGGAACTTACCGACTTTGGTTTGAGGTTGTTATATTATTCGGTTATCATTTGATCTCTAATGTCTTGCAAATGTTCAAAAGACTATTAAGATGAAACAGCCATCATATTGACGTCAAACGATTACCTTTAAAGCGTTCGTTCTGTTTTTGTGCCTCTCATTCCAGGTAATTTCCCTAGATGGAAAAGGACAAGCCCTGGTCGCTGATCTCGGAGGTGGGAGGCAAGTATGGCTTCTCTGAGGAGCACGCCGAGCTGATCAAACAACACTTCCAGACCGTCTGCTACGGCGACCTGTTGATCAACCCCTATCTCTACGCGCCTAAAATCCAGGCTGTCTTCATATGGAAGTCAAACCCCATGATCCAGCGCTGTTTGCTGCAATCTCTCCCCTCGCTAAAGGTCATCGCCACCGAGGGCGTGGGGTTTGACCGTCTGGATCTGCACTACATCGCTAACATGGGGGTCAAGGTGACCAACGCGCGCGGAGCCACTGGCGACGCCACCGCTGATTTGGCCATGGCTCTGCTTCTCGCCTCGGCACGGAGGATTGTTCAGGGTGAGATGGAAGATCTTTCAATTGGATTGTCGCGATACATCTGACTATTCCTAACCCTTAAGCTCTACTTATGAAGTTAAAATGACAGTGAGAGAGATTAAACTCTCCCACGGTCTGGTTTATGATTTTCATCAAGTGTGGCCTACCTCAAAATAAAACTCATACATACATAAAACACGAGTGCTCAAAAAACTGAAAACTGTGAGAGAATTTGAAAGACTCTGCTATTTGTTTTCCGGTAAACAAAGTTATTAGATTTTAACAGGCAGATTTGTCTTGAGATGTTTACATGCATCCAGTGGCCAATGGCAATGGCATCTTACCATAGAGCCTATCCCACCTGAAGCTGTGTTTCTCCTGCAGGAGGTCCAGAGCCCACCACCACCGCGCCGTACAGTCTGGCCTGTGACGTCACAGGCTCCACCCTGGGAATCATTGGCATGGGAAACGTTGGCTACAAAGTAGCCCGAAGAAGCACAGGGTTCGAGATGAATGTCCTGTATCACAATCGAACACAGAGGTAGAACATTATTCTGAAGAAAAGTAGAGAGTACTAGACTTAAATGTAAGTTGCATATTATAGTGTAATACAATGTTGAGTCAAGTGGAGCTAAAAGTGGAGGCTTCTTGAGAACAGGTGGAGGTAGCAGCCCATGTACAGACACAAGTGATTGGGTGATTGCGATGTATAGTTTACTTTCAATGCAATCAATACCCCAAAACACATTTATGTATAACAACCAATTTGCATCGTTTGTGTTGGTGTCTACACATTTCGGCCAAAATAATGGATGGAAAAATTAAATAAAAAGACTAATTATCTTCTATATTTTTCTCTCTTCGGGCATGTACAGAAGTTCTGAGGATGAGGAAGCAGTGGGCGCTGGTTACTGTGACAACATTGATGACTTGCTGAGGAACTCAGATTACGTCGTGCTGGCGGTCAATTTAAGCCCCAGCACCACTGCTCTCATTGGACACAGAGAGCTGTCACTCATGAAACCCTCAGCAATATTGGTGAACATCAGCAGCGGTGGGCACAAACTCTCTATCTCTCTCTCACACTTGGATTCACACATTCAAAATGAGTTGAATCTTACACATCCACCTTTTCAGTTTTGCATCAATAGGTCACTGGTTACACAAGTTATGTGACCAAAGGTAAAAGTATGTAATGTGATCAAATATTATGATTTCCAGGTCTGGTAGTGGACCTGGATGCCTTGGTCAAAGCTCTTCAGAGTGGAACAATTCACAGTGCTGCATTAGATGTGACGGATCCAGAACCTTTACCAAGGTCTGTTTGTGGTTCTATCATTTCTTTGCCATTCTCTGCTCACTACTCAGAACTAACTCTAGATTTGACTTTAGAACTTTACTGACAGTGTACACATTGGTTGTGCATATCTCACACTCACAAACGAGCAAGGTTTTGGGTTTTTTAATCTTTGATCTACTCTAGTCAGTAAAGTATTTTGCTTTGTCGTGTACAGGGGTCATCCTCTCCGCAGCCTTCCAAACGTGATAATCACGCCCCATATCGGATTCAACACCGCCAGCACACTGAGGAAGATAGTACAGAGGATGGTCGAAAACGCCCTGGCGGTGGTGACAGAACAAGCTATGCCGAATGCAGTCACGTCTGAATAATACGTTTTGAATGCAAATGCTCCTGTAATGTTTTAATCTGACTAAATAAAAATTGAGCATTTGGAATATTGTTAACACGTGTTAAGTGTTGTGGCTTGAAGTTTGCGAGGGTTATGAGTGTGACTACCTATATTGTACTGTTGTTTTGCTCGTCAATGCATTTTAGGGCAGTTGAGCCAGTCGATTCTGGAACGCATGTAGTACGAAAGAAAATAAGCCACACGTTTTGATTTTAGACTATTTTCCCAGAGTCCCACACTCCGTCATATTTTTTGTTGTGAGGCAAATTAGTTGACCGTTCACATCCCTGCCTTTCGTTATCTTATAATCAAAAGGAAAACGATATATTCGTCCAGGAAAATACGCCGATTATATAGGCACACAATTATCAACGATATTCAAAAATACCACATATGGTATAATCAAATATATTGTATAAAACGTTTTTTCATTCAAATAAAATTTCCATGCAGGCACGTAGAACCACATACGTCATCAACAATCGACCAAGACCCACAAACAGGCATGAAGTGAAAGTAGAGGAAGAATAAGTTTAGTGATATTTAGCGAAATTCCTTTTGAAGAAACGACATAATGTTTATACCTGTCGAAGCAACACCCCCCTCCTTCAAAGACTTCACCCTTATACTGGTGAGTTAGTATCTTATTCATCACGCACATCCCTTGTTCCCCACACAATGCTTTGATTGTTGTTTATTTGATTATGTATCGAGTAGTCTGTGTCTTTAAATTCTATGATTCTAAATTGAATCATTATATGTCCGCTATAAGCCATCGATGTGTATGTTTTCAGCCAGCCATTTCTGTTGGCAATGTTGGACAGCTCGCAGTTGACCTCATCGTGTCAACTCTCTGCATGAAGCGAGTTGGCTACATGCACACGGACTGCCTCGTCCCCATGGTTGGGCCCAATCCATACACCACCTCCACAGAGAATGCTGGGGATCTTCACACCACCGCAGAAGGTATTCATTAAAAACTACATATTGACCAAAATATGTCCTGAATGTTGTATACTAATTTGTAATTCAAAATCTATACTACCTTTAAAAGTAATTACTCACTCGAACTTCTCTCTTATAGTTTACACAGATGCAGAGAAGAAGCTTGCAGTCCTTCAGATCAGATCACCCATTATTCAGGTAAGTGTGTGTCGTCATTATTTTTATAATATGTATGTAAATGCTGCAAAATACTTCACATGACAGGTTTGTCTGGGGCTGGGGAAAAACGGTTAAAACCTATTTTCATTGCAGTCAAGATCCAGAAAGTTCCGGAAGTTGTTGGTGTCTTGGATCAAAGCCAGTGAGTTCTTCCAGACTGTGGTTCTGTCCAGCAGTCATGCATACCAGAGGGATGACCAGCAGCTCAAAGGGTATTTAAAGTTCATCCGGCATTCACTCCACACGCTAACCTCCTCACTTCTCATACATGTGACTTCAGATTGTTAGACAAATATTTAAATACGTGGCAAGTTCTATTTAAAAGGGGCAGAATTCAATATGCATTTTTATTGGATGTTTGTCATCCATCTCTCACTAAAAGACACATTGAGATACAAGTGCAAGCAATAAAATGAAAGGCAAAAAAGTGCAATATCAGCAATATATACATCCATGTACAAAATAAATCTAATGGAATAAACAACTAGGATAAAAAAGTCAAATAAAATATATTTTTACACAGTCAACATTACTTAAACTTTATTACCATAGTTTAAGTAAGGTCTTAACATTTAGTAGCCTTTTTAATGTATTCTAATGTGTTCATTGTGTTTTTGTATGACACAGTACACTGCTGAGGTACCTGGTCACGCCTGCTATGCAGAAGGCGTCGGGCGCCGCCCTGACGGAGCTGGGCTGGATGGAGATGGAGAAAGTCTCTCCCTTCCCCGGCCTGGTGGACGCCAGCGCAGAGCCACGCCTCTCCATCCCCGGAGGAGGCATCACCAAGGGACTCTTCACAGATGGGTACTGCTGAAAAATAATTCAGTCAAGATTGGTGCTAGAAGTAGTTGTACTTAGTTAGTATGGAGGTAACGGTGTTCCATAGAAGAATCTATAATCATCAATAATCAAAAGATACATGGGTACAATTGATTGGAAAGTGGCCTTACAAAGCCTGTTTGCTATGAATTTTGTTGCTATTAAGTGTAATTGTGGTTGCTCATAGATGTAAACAAAGTCCTCAATGAACTGAGGCAGCGTTGTAAGGAGTGGGCTAAAATTCCTCTAATATAATTGAAGAAACTGATAAACTTACAGGAAACAATTATTTCAAGTGTCTTTCATAGGCCTCTCTCATAGCTAATGAACCATGAGGTCAGCATGCTTACAGTATACTCCCAGACATGTGACTTCTGCCATTGGTTTATTTAATTACGACAAATATGTAATGAATACAGCCAGTTCACCTGACCATATATGGTGTTGTCTTCAGTTGTCAGGAAGAGCTGTGCCTGGCTGTGGTGCTGGTGTTTTGCTCCGAGGGCGACAATGTCCCTGACGCCTTCACGCTGGTCAACCACCTCAATGACTGGCTGCTGCTGGTGGACGATGACGTAAGTGCGCAACGGACTGTTTTTTTTCCTAATAAACCCGCCTTGGGTGATTCATCTGTTCATTTAACTTGGTGTTCATGCATTTTGTTTAATGTATTTTTACTGTGACAAGTACTGTGACAAATGTACTAAAAATAAATGTTTTCAAAAGGAAGAGTTTTCTTCTTCTAGTCTATAGTAATTTAATGTTATTCTGCCTAAACTCAGCTTTTGATATGTGGTAATATAACAGCAAGCTGAGAAAGTAAAATGACTCGGTGAGATGTCTGAATGTTTTATGTTCTCTCATTATAGAAACAAGGACCACAAAAATGGAAGGTTCCCAGCTCATGGAAGCTCCTGTTTGGCAACAGGCATCCACCTTCAATCTTTTAACCTGATAGCACTTGATGTCTTTTTTCTATGCTGTTGTTTTGGCTTTAATTCAATAAGTGACCATCAACTTAATAAAGTCCTTTCAATGTACTCCAAAGAACGAAGGCCCTGATTGTGAAAGTCCTGAGCCGTCATGGCTCCACCCACTTAGCAGTAAGTGACTAGCGCTAGCCACACTGGTTTCCTGGTAGTCCCACCTACCGACGATGTCATGCACTTCCCGCCTCAAACACGTGGGAACCGGTTGCAAGCATGGTAAGGTTATATGCTTAAGCCAGGGTTTCCTGTCTGCTTTGCAAGTGTCATTATTTGACAGTTTTTTTTTTACTGTTGTCCCATCATTGTCATACATGAAGCAAAACATACTTAAATGTAACCCACCTAATTGGTTATTGAAGTTTAAATTAAACGGTTATGGATAAAATATGCAGATTGCAGAAACGCACATATTTACAATGCATTTCTTATGGTTAAAGAGTACGACACAATGCTATACAAAAAGAAACGCTAACGGGGGCATAAGAAAAAACCAAAGGACCTTTTTTAATAAAGTGTCCTTCAAGGGTTGCCATACATCAGTCAGGGAGACAATTTGATAGGAAATGGCAGCAGTGCAACAAACAGCTAGATAGAGTCCCAGAAGCAGACGATACTTGAGAATGATTAAAAATGATAAGAAATTATGATAATGGTGGCAAATTGTGGCAAAGCCTGTAGATTAAAAGAAAAACTTCACGCAAGTCATGTGAACTAGATAAATACCAGTTTTAATTGTAGTTTATGCTCTAGCAGAGGAAAACGTTAAGACTTTGACAAATTAAAAACAAATAAATCATGAAATCTGGTTTCTATTGTGTTTGATCCAAATACATTTGTCCTTTGTTTAGTTTGGTTGTTTTTTTTACACGCAAAAATATTCTTTTTACAAACATTTTAAAAAGAACATTATGTACATCATGAAAACATCACATGCCACTGAATATCTCATGTAAAGAGGGGCTGCTTTCGTTTGGCCCTCCTGACGGTTTGAAAACTTCAAGTAATCTCTTATAAAAAATAGAAATTTTTTTCTTTTACCTCTGAAAAAAGTTCCTCCAAAAAAATACATGTGTATGAACAGCATCGCAACTTGGCGACGACTTGACCATTTACTTCAAAAGAGTCCATTTGGTAGATGTAAAACAATAGCAAAAATATTAAATGATAAAATTACACTCCTTGTGGCCCCCACAAGCAGTGCCTGGAGGGGGTGGAGATGAGGGTCGTGGTGTTGGACAGCTGGTGTGTTTTTTTTTCTTTTGATGAAGGAGAACCAATATGAACATGCTTTCTTAAAGAGAATGTTGAAGTGTTTGGTGTAAACAGCAGTGTGTTGGGGAGTGACCGCGAGAGCTTGTGGGAGGGAGGGGAGATGAAGGAGTGACGCCGAGAGGATGGTGATGTGCGTTCTTGACCGGGAGTGCTGGACAACAATGACAGGGGAATACTTATTTTTTTCTTTTTTTGGAAGAGGAGGTCACAAGCTGGAAATGAAGCTCGGCGTGGGGAGGGTCCAGGGGAGGCAGAGTTTGAGCAAGTGAAAGTGGAATAAAAAACAAAACAAGGTTTGGGGCTGGGGGAGGGAAGGAGGTGGACTGCATGGGTTTGGGTCTAAGCTGGAGAGGTCCCTGCCGAAGTATACGTTGCAGCCAGCGGAGAGGTGAGGTGGGGTGGCTACGGGTGGGAGGCAGCTAGGTGTCACTGGTTCTTGCTCTGTTTGAAAAAAGACACAAAAAAAAAAGATCAAATCGTTTCATCGTCACCTGAGAATTGGCGAATTCAGATTTCAAAACACCAGAAAGTGATCAAAAGAACCCCACCACAGGACACAACATGTCAAACTGTCTAATCGATCGTGTCCTTTTTGCTGTGAAGCATACTGCCAACACTGGAGCACTTCTTATAGGAATCCTTTGGATCACTTTGGTCATGGATTCCTAGGCTAACTTGTTGTCGTGCAGAGCCAGCAGTGTTTAGAGGCCCAAAGCAACCTTCATACCTTATAAATTCCAGTCACCCAATGCATCAAACAAAAACATTCCCCCAATTGGTTCCTCCAACCATCAGAATTTAAACACACCATTAGAGTTGTGTATTTGCTTTGTAAATAGTGGTAGGAACGAGGTTACTATCATTCGGTGAGATGGAATGCCTTGTAACATGAGCTCATGATAACATCTGATCCTGCTGCAGCCTTTTGCGTACGTGTTCAGTTCCTGATGTGGGATCAGTGTGTATCAGGAGGAAAATATACATTTGTCACATTTTTGTTCTAGACTTGCACTTGATTTCAAAGTGCAAAAACCAAGAGCAACACACCATGTTGGTCCTTAAAGCGGCAATCCGTTTTAGTCTAGTCATGCATAGCCACTCGTTAAACGTAAAAGATCCAAAATGAAGGAAACCGAGACTCACCCACAGAAAGTTAGAGGCAGCGGCAGAAAGGCAAGCAGCAACCTCCCTGACCTAATTACCATATTACTAAACCTAATTAATCAATAATTGTTGGAATTGAATGTGTGTATTCTGCACCCAATTGGCGGTGTCAATTAAAAAATTGTCAAGAAATGTATATGGTCTATAGTGTTAATGAGTCTTGTTAATAACTTTTCGACATGCCTTACATTTCTATTTAGTCTCCATCTGCGTTAAAGGGGAACTGTGCCGATTTTCAACCAGCTTTGTATCATTTCAATGTGGGTAGTATATGCAAATGAACAATGTTTACCTTTCCTCCATGTTGCCTGAACCCAGATCTCCCCGCTACTTTTGTCCGCCGGATGACACAAATTAAGATTTTGCAGCGCTCCAGAGACACAGAGAGCATCGGCAACAACTGCAGGCGTTTTTCACACTATATCCCTAATGCAGATAGATATAGTTCCCCTTTAATGTGTAGGCCTACTAATCACGAGTGTTTTTGTCAATATGCTAATGTTAAAAAATTTATAGACACACGACATGCTTATTCATGTCACTCCAACGCAGCAGTGCTTCTACAGTCCAAGCTGCATGGTAAACATTAGCTTATAGAAGACATGCAGGGGGAAACACACCAGCCCTGTCTATAGAGGTTTTCACGCACATGCTTCCGGTTCTGTTAAACCACCATTTCAATGCTATTTGACACAAACGGCTGGAAACACCAGTCGTGACGCTTTTGAGTCAGCAACATTTCTGCGTCAGGTATGTTCCCTGCGATGTGCATATCATTGGGTGAGAGCCAAGGAAATGTATTAAGTATATAATACTTAATCTTACATTAAGTATTACATTACAAAGCCATCCAAATTAATTGAATGCGTTTTTGTATGAAAACCGATTCGATTCATCGATTCATCAAAGGAGTTTCTTCAGCTATCCAACATGGCACCTTTACCAATACTAGCAATTTCCTTATCTAACAATACATGCAACAAATGAAATACAAACCACACCAAGCCTCTGGTATCGTCTATGAATGGTGCAGGCAGCTATGCACGTCTTTGGCAAATAACCAACACCAAAAACAATCGACAACTAGGATCAACACACAACCGACCAATAGCTCACAATGGTGCACCGCTGGTAACACAAACCACAGAGATTACATGACTCACGGCGTTAGCTGAAAAACCTCTATAGAAAACACCTGGAACCAAGACAGCTAGCAGCTTCAACAAAGCACAAACCATGCTAGGGTGTGTTCTATATACTCACATGGCCCAAGAGACCACAACAAACCCCCTCGACACAAACCAGCACACCAAGAGAGAACGCACCCCACAGCAGGCGGTAAAACACACACACACACACACACACACACACCACACGCACACGCGGCATGACCTCACGTATACGTTCTGAAGGAGGCTGTTTCTTTCTAAAAGCTGCTGGTAACCTTCCTCCCTCCTGTTTTAACTTCTCCGTCATCATCTCCATCTTCTTCATGTTTGTAGCCGTCCCAGAGGGGCTCGCCGTCAAAGCGCCCCCCACTGGACGGCTCAGTCGTTGTCATGCGCAGCAAATGCAGCCCAGACTGTCCGAGAAGGAACCGTGACATTGTGTTAACGCCCTGCTGCCCCACATACATTCAAGTCGTTTCCTCGTTCCTGGAACACAGGAGGTTCATACGTCTCCAAACAAACAAAAAAGCTTCCCTGGAAAGTTCTACCGGTGAAAAATTATTAAGTAAGCCATTGAAAAAAACAAATGAACAAAAAACAAACACTTGAAAACTGCTTGCGTAGGTCTGGCTTGTCTTGCTAAGTTTGAGAATATCAGTGTAGTTAAGAGACGATTTACAATATGGAAATTCATATTTGTATATATTTTTCATTTTTGTACTCATGTGTTAGCCCTCAATAATCCCCCGGGATGAATAAAATACCCATCTAATATAATTTAATACATTTCTTAAACCATTTTTACATATGACCCTTACATAGACCCTTAACAGTTCTTCTTCTAAAGTTCTGAATTGAAATACATCGAAAGAGACGATCAAGGAAATGTGGTGAATCACGTTCACTAAGAGCTCTAGACTCCCATCTGGGCGTATGTGATGAGGTCGTCGAATGAGAATGTTAGAGAGAGGAACTAGAAAAACAAGATCAATGCTTTGATCTGCTGACTTATGTTCAGCAGAGTCTGTAATGCCTGCAGCTTCCTCGAGACAAACACAATCGTTCAAAACGTTAATCAGAGGAGAGTCCGTCCCACATATTCTAGATGCTTCTAAGAGTGGCGACGTTGAAATATCCTGTCTGGGAGTACATCTAATCAAAGTACATTTTATCTTGAGATCTTGCATCTGAAAAATAAGATCAGGTCGAGATATATAAAACACAAATAAAAATGGTGAGACATTCGTGTTTCACTTTACATTTTATCAGTTGACTGCTAAAGCATTTGGCAGTTATAATTTGTACGCGTGCCTGGTTAAATTACAACTCGGGCTGGCGTGATTTGTCGACATCATCGATGACTTTGATGCTGAAAATGCGTCAACGTCAATATTTTGAATAGTTTTTTCTTTTCATTCATTTTATTGTTTTTATTTCCAAAACGCAATTCATTCAATTAAATTCATTATAATAGTTACTTCAATATCACTATGTTAATTGCGGCGTTCACGTCAGTCGCATTTGGCTCCCGTCATTGGTCGGCTCCTGTCAACACCTACAGATTTTTTTAAAAACATTGCGGCTGAGTGTGCTACCAAAGAGGTTGCGCGTAAATGTTTCCCCAGAACAAAAGCTTCAAAAGTATGGGAATACTTTCAATTAGCAGACAAAACGGCCATTTGTTTGCATTACTATTAGAAGGGAGAGCTTTTGCCATTGTGGCTGCTATATACGCTCATTATTAAAGTCATAATCACTCGTTTGCCTGCTACCTTAGATTTTTGATTGAGATTACCGTAGAGTGTTGATTAGAACATGTTTAGGCTAGAATCTGGGCTTCTTCTAGGTTAAGTATTCTATGTTGATTGGCGGTGTGCGCGTTGGGCTTATTGGGATGTACACCTCATCAAATTATTATTTTTCTGCCATTATGTTAAGCATATGTCTTTGTGTAGGGAATGTCATAAATGTAACGTTCGAATAATTGTGATCAATATAATTAAAGGTTTAAGTTAAAGGAACATAGGGAATATTACTAGATCTTACATTAAGTATTACATTACAAAGCCATTTTAATTAATTGTATGCGTTTTTGTATGAAAATCGCTTAGATTAATGGCTTTTAAAAAAATCAATAGAAAAATAAACATTAGTGGCAGCCCTACTTAAAACAGACCGCAACAGATGAAAGTGAGACAAAGGAATGTTGCATTACATCATCATCATCAGAACAAAGAAAACCACAGTTAGTGAGAGCAGTCATCACCTTTTCCTCTTCTTCTCAGAGTCGTTTGTCCTGGGTATGCTCTGCTGCTGCTGCTGCTGGGGCGTCCTGGCTGCCGGGGACTTGGAGAGGGAGTCTTCCCTACGTCTCTTCCTGCACACAAACGCACAAACAAGACGGGTGAAATATACTGTTGTATTGCCACTATGGTACTTTTGTCCTC
Organism: Trachyrincus scabrus; assembly: GCA_900303215.1. Lineage (NCBI taxonomy): Eukaryota > Metazoa > Chordata > Actinopteri > Gadiformes > Macrouridae > Trachyrincus > Trachyrincus scabrus. The sequence goes on along the minus strand of OMNO01021176.1, from coordinate 1,032 downwards.
CTTCCTACATTACGTAATGTAGCCTTATCACCATAAAACAATCCCACACAAATCCCTCAGCATGAAGACGGATAACAAAATTTCATTTCACAGCATTTCCAAAACTGTTGACTATAAACCAGTGGACACCTCATGGCAATTCAAGGACTTTTCCAGGTTGGAAAAGTGTTAGAAACCATAAGAAGGGAATGACTGTAGTGCTACTCAACAAAAACAAAACGTCTACTAACGGTGTGCTGCTACTATCCACGTCCACCTCCTTGCAGGGGGCCTGCGGGGGGGTCTCCGGCCTCCCGTCCCTGGTCTCCTCCGGCTGGGCAGGGCCCCCCCACAGGCTGCCATTGAGCCGCGCCAACCGGCAATGGTCCTGAGGCTGCAGCGGGGGTGGTGAGTCAGGCGTTGGAGCCTGGTCCTCTTTGGAAAGCTCTCGCCACCTCTTCTACACACACAAATATTATAGGGAAAGTAAACCACAGAATAATTTTTATTTTAAACAGTACTATTTTGGTCTCTCTCTCTCTCTCTCTCTCTCGAAGCTTTATTGACATGAAAAGACAGTGCTGATATTGCCAAAGCAAGCGTATATGAACAGACAAAAAAAAACATTTCCAACAATATGAAAGTACATGCCACAAGTAACATGGCAACACAAGTAAGAACAGCAATGAATGAAAAATGATTAAGTATTATGTATACTTTAGTATGGTGTCTATTAAAATGCACATGCATATATATATATATATATACACATCTCTCTCTTTCTGTTTGTGTGCGTGTGCCTGCTCGTCTCTCTCGCTCACAGACGGTAAAAGTTTAGACACAACTCAGAAATACCAATCAATCAGGGTGTTTTATTTTGAAATTTGTTATATTTTGGAAATTGATCGGATGCTCTATGCCGTTCCTGTGTCTGACTTCCTGCCCAGCTTGACACATTCGCTCACGAATTGAGAAAATCTTAGAGCTGCCGCCGAAACGGTCGCTGAAGGCTGCGACCATTCGTCTGCATTCGTCGCCGTTCTGCGTCCGGTG
>OMNO01021174.1:0-14836 GCA_900303215.1 Trachyrincus scabrus | reverse complement strand
TAGCGTCGTGACCTTCCAGGCCTGTCTCACTGCACGATCCGGCAGGGAGCGTGGGCATGCATACCAACGTATTATTTAGCTCATGAATGTTACCGTCTCTTCCAGAGGCGACATTACACAAACAATGTGTCACCTGTAGCAATTAGTCCACCTCGTGCCAAGATTAAAGCAGCATGTGAGCACACAATCTGCATCACACGATGATCACATTCTGGCCAAGGGATAAGCAGGGTTTACCATATGTTATCTGTCACATTGCATCGGCCATCACTCAATTTAAACCCAGTAGCATCATAAAGCAGGGTGGGGAGACAGCAGTGAAGTTGAGTTGTATGTTCTCACATGAACATACAAGCATGCTTCACACACACGATGAATATGATATTGCCCCTATAGATGCCCTTATCGCACTGTGTGGCAGCACAGGCCTAAATATTATGAGCGATGCATTGAAAAGAAAAACACAGTGATGGAATACAACACAATTCATCAGGAAAACGTGGGAAAATAAAAACAGCCGGATATCAATATCCTGTCTGTGAGAAACATACACCTGTTTGCTCAAGGCTACATAGCCTTTGTCCACAATCCAACATTTAGAAATCAATGATGACGTAACATGAGAAGTCACTGAAGTGCGTTAGTGGTTGACTAAATGAAGGCTTTAGAACTGGCTGTGGTTTGGAAAATAGGTGTTTTAATGGCTTACTCATTTGCCGGTCACCATAGCTGATGGCTTCAGCTAGAGGGCTCCATCCCTGGGCGTTCTTTATCTTCACGGGTGCATTGTGAGCCAGAAGTAGAAGGGCACATTCTGCAAAACAAACATGAACAAACACAGTTATATATAGATACAAAATATTGCCATTATGTTCTGTGGGTCTACTGTACTTTGGGAAATTGGTCAAAATGACCATAAATCTGTCATGACAATGATACTAATTTAAATTCTCGCCGTCTCTCGTTCTGTGCCGAATTGTTCCATCAACATTTGACTTCTCACAGATCAAACTGAATCAGACAAGGTAATTTAAAAGCAGTGATGAAGGCATGTTCATCCTCGTAACAAACTTGGATGGAACACTTTACAATCATACCACCTTAAAGACACTGCATCGCTTTCCGCATGATCAATAACAGCAGACTTGTATTCGTCAAAATGCTGACACCTTATTTGTTGGAATCCTAACACAGAGGTCACACAGTACAACAGAAGCACATTGAGACTATTCCCATTGGGAGGACTGAGTGACAAGCGCTGGAATTGCTCAATTTACGACCCAACAATATAAATATACAATAGACACACATATATATATATATATACATAGTCTTTTGAGTAGTTCATATAGCTCATTGGTTTAGTATTTTAATTTGTATTAAATTCAATAAAATCAGCTTGTTATATTCTGTGTTTTCTACCATATGGTAGAAAATACAGAATATAACAAGCTGATTTTTATTGAATTTAATACTAAACCAATGAGATATATGAACTTACTCAAAAGACTCGACTCATAGTATCCAACATTACCTTTGTGACCCAACATCACAGCCAGGTGAAGAGGCGTATTTCCTAAAATAAAAAAGGGCAAAAAGTACACAACATAAACAATGTCACGATTAGACGACTAAGCAATGCCACATAAAACGCCAACACCACTTTGCATATTTCCCCCATACACAACTCACCGTGCACATCCTTCTGAGAGATGCTGTGGACCCTTATCAGAGAAGACAGGCGGCGCACGTCGGCCCTGAACACACACTCGTGGACGGGGAACTCCAACCCTTCGAGGATGATCGGGTTCTTGTTATCATCCACGACGGCGTTGCCCACAGACGAATTGGCGTTCAGATTGTTGGCGTTGGCGTTTGAAAGCTGTTGCTGTGGTGACGGCAGCGGCTTCACCGACTGCTGAAACGCCCTGTTTGTTTTGAAAGCATTGCTATTGACAGTCCCGTTTGAAGACTCGTCGTAAGTGTCCATAATGTCGTCATTTTTGTTTGGTTTGTTGTTGTGGTCTTTCCGCAGGGTGCGAATCTTTTCCCCTGTCATTACTGACTACTACTAAGTCAATTTGTTATTACGTTAGGAGGGCTGGCAAAGAAATTGCATTAATGTGCAAGCTACTGATCATCGAAGGTATTAACACACATCTAACAGTAATGAACGAAACAGAGTCGTAGTGTATCGCTATCACGTCCACCTGCCGTACAGCTCGCAAATCCAACGGTAGCTGCTAAAGCTAGCTTAGTATTAGCAAATACAACAATATTGCGCTAGGTACGCTGTAAACCACCAGAAAACGGGACTAGCTTAACAAGAAGGAAAAAAAAACATGCCAACTGAATAAACACGTGACTAAATGTGAGACCGAAACCCGCTACATCGTTTTCACTAGCATGTTATTGTTGGATGCACGTTCCAAAATGGTACCGATTCCTGCGCTTTGCAGCAAATTCCAATGAACTGGCTAGCGGGCGCTCGTTAGCTCTACACACCGCCGCAAACACCGCGAGAACTGGCTACCTTCCGCGGGATTCTCACGTTGCACCTCTGGTCCATTGGTGGAGGGGGGAGTTTATGTTTTAACCAAAAATATGTAGAACAAAGTCTGTCAGTGTATACTGCATTCACGGTTGAGGCTACTGCCAGTAAAAATATATATATATTTAATGAGTCGTATATGATCATAATCATCATATGATTGTCATCTAAACACAGGTTCGGATGGCTTACGTTGTGCGCATGTTTTTGGCTGTTGGCATCCTGAAATGTAGTATATATTTGTGTTTATGTAAATGATATCAAGGAGAAGTCAAGTTACACCGATATCACGCGACCTCCATCCATCCATGCGCAGCTATGTGTTACTCTTGGACGCCTCGCCTACGTCATAAACATGAGACATTTTGTCTTGCTTGCAGGGAAGTGTTGCTATCGCGAAAGCTAACTTTTAAAGGATGCCTCCAGCTAAGAAGGGGAAGAAGGTTATAAATCAAGATGAACTTCGACGTTTAATGAGAGAAAAACAACGTCAATCAACAGAAAAGAAGAGAGTAGAGTCTCCATATGCCAAATACAACAGTCTCGGGCACCTCAGTTGCGTCTTGTGCAATGTGCAGGTGAAGTCCGAATTGTTATGGCAAACTCATGTTCTGGGAAAACAACACAAAGAGAAAGTTGCCGAGTTGAAGGCTTCTGCACAAACACAACAAAACCTGCCACTGAAAAGGAAGACACAGGAGCCCGAGGACCATAATGTGAAAAAGGCTAAATCTACGAGAGGCGACTCTGATTCAGGGGTGCCTGCCGATTTCTTCCGGAAGCCAAGTGCAAAGTTAACTACTCCAGCTCAGAAGTCAGCAGGGTTAAGTGTCTTGGCTGGCGTCTACGACGAAGACGAGGAGGAGGATGAGGGCGAAACCAGCACTGACGATAAGGCGAGTGGCGCTACAAACAAAGGTGAATCCGCCCCCGCCGGACTGCCAGACGACTTCTTCGACAGCTCTATTCCACCTGCCCCCTCCGTCTCCCACTCGGGCTCCATCCTGAAGGCAGACAAGGCAGACGAGCCAGAGAAAGGCGTGAGCGACAAGAAGGGAAACACCGCCGAGGCTCTGCCGGAGGGCTTCTTCGATGATCCGGTGAGAGATGCCAAAGTGAGAAATGTCGAAGCCCCCAAAGATCTCATGGACAAGGAGTGGGACGAGTTCCAAAAAGAGATCCGCCAGGTGAACACCAAGTCGGATGCCATTGTAGCTGAAGACGACGAGGAGGGTCGCATTGAACGTCAGATTGAAGAAATCGACGAGCAGATCGAATGCTACAGGAGGGTGGAAGTATTGCGAGACAGACGGGAAGTTGTGAAAAATCAGTCGGTGCAAGAAAGCAACGATGAGAAAGAAGGGAATGATGCACACGTTGAGGAGGAGGACGAAGAGGACTTGCTTGACCTTTTGTCTCGTGACTGGAGGGCAAAAGGTGCCCTGGCCTAAAGGCCGGTTCACTATGCAATGTGTTCATAAAGCCAAGCATTTGGACATTGAAATTCACTGTACCATGTTGTCAGAAATCCGTTCTTTGTGGAGTTTTGTTTATTACCAGCGAACTTTAAAGTATTGTATATAGCTTTTGTCAGCAGTAAAATTAAAGGATTTGTGTAACCTTTACTTTGAAGTCTTCACATATCCATACATGCATGCATACTTTCACTTTTCATAACACCAGAAATATTTTTATTGTATATTTATTATGTTCACAAAAGAATCCCACATTGTAACAATCTCCAATAGCAGTGAGGAAGCTAAATTAAAATCAGACATGGTAAAATATAGCATTCAAGTCATTGTCCTGCAAAAACAAAGCCAACTATGTTAAATTGGTAAATTCATCTTTTTCCAGGTCACAGTATGTAAAGAACAGAATATTTTTAAAATGTACAATCTTCAGATTAAGACCCTGCAATCTGTTAATCTCACATAAAAACAAATTATACAATTTTTACAATTCCACACTGTGCAATAAATAATTGTTTACAATGCTGCAGCAATATGACAAAGCGTTCCAGCGACTAGGTCCACACAAATGGACTACGATGAATCTCAAGTAGGTCAGTGCTTCTAATACTACCTGTCTACCAGTAATGAGTAGGTTTTATCTTAAATTTACTAATGCAAAATTAGCAGACAAGGTAGGGGTAATTCAGCTTTGTTCTTATTGCCAACATTCCCAATTAAATGACCAAAAGATAACTATAATATCTAAGTATTGAGATTCTCCTTGTGAGGAGGAAGAACAGTCAGTGTTGGTCGTTTCGGCTATATGAAAAATAGAATCACCAACATCTTTGTCCTTTTAAGCAAGCACAACATAAGCCTATACCTGTATATTTTTTTGTTATTGCTACATTTGACTTGTTAAAAGTTACCCCTCAAAAATGATATAAATGCGTATAGCCATTCCAACCCTAAAAACAGCGTAAACTTGAAAATAAACCACCAAGGCTAACTCGGATAGATGCAAATGATGCAAATATAATAATGATGCAAATAATACACGAGATTCTGATGGATGCGATGGATATACGAGATTGGAAAACAGAAAAGAAAATTAGTAGGCTATGACTAACTGGTTCAGTTGGTTAGGTAGGTGAGCTTATAGAAAATTACATGAAAAATGCTTTACAGGTTTACAATGTAGTTTGTTATGATAGTGAAAAAAGCCCTAAATGATTATAGCTAAAGTACTAAAAATTAGCAGTGGTGGTGGGCGGGGTGCCTTTCACTAATCGGTACAGTCCTATAGCCTTTACATAAACTGTCGACACTTTTTAAAGTTGCAAGACAATATAGGAATAGGAAGTAACCCTCCCCCCCCCAAAAAAAAAATACTACTGCAAGAAACAACGCTATAGTATTCTAGATTAGCGCATGGAAATACAGGGAAAACAACCGAAATCGTCTTCTCCACAATTGAACAGCTAAAATAACATTGACAATTCCAACGTATTCATTTCTGCAGATTCCGGGAAACATTAGCTTCCGTTGGTGTGGTCAGGGGTTTCTATGTGAATTTAGAGTGAGTAGGGAAGGACATGCCAGAGTCACTGCTTCACAATCAGTGAAACAGTGGAAAGAGGAAAATAGTTCATCAAGTGCAGCATTAACAGAACTGGGAGAAGGGACACTACCGCATACCCATCCACCCCCTTTCTGTGTTTCAATACTGTTCACCGCTTCTCAACGATGGCGTGGCTCACAAACCTGTGGCAGATTTCAGCTCGGCCAGGGTGTACCTACGGTCCCCGTCTGTGTCAAAGCATTTCATGGTCTGGCCACTTGGAATGGGGGTTTCAAAGCAATTCCTCAGGTCTTGGTAATACATTCCGGAATGGCGTCTGTGGTCGATGTTTCTGAAGACCTTCTCCAAATCTGGAGGGGGGAGGGGGGAAAAAATGCATTATGCTTTCTTCAAAATGTGTATGCATATTTGCACACAAGCAATATGCATCATATTAACTACAATGTTATACACCAAGAACCTTACGGCATTAAAATACAATACAGACAAACAATAAGAATCCAAAACTAGAGAGGGGCAGGGTGTGACCTTGAACTGAGCTGACACCAGGAAGAGAGATGATCTTGGGGCATTGAGTCTTTGCGCTTCTCCGGGAGCGCTTACGAGACAAGAACTGCGGAAGACTAGTGGGCTGCATCCCTGCTGATCGTGTGGTCAGCTCTGAAAAAGTAAAAGTATGGTTTAGCAGGTAAAAAAAACAACAATAAAACAACAATAAATCCCGCGTATTCTAATGGCCTATACGCACCAAGTTCAGATGCGGCCTTGTCGGCACCTGGATTTTCTTTGCTGGGTTGCAGCTCTGTCACCCCCTCGGTGTCCTTAAATTGTAAAAGAAATTCAAAATTAAATTTAAAAAAATGCAATGAGAAACGAGTGAGTAGAAAGGGCAGAGTCTGAGCCTTAAAGGAATAATATAGCCGGAAACACATCATTATATAACATCTATTGGGAATGAACGCACCCCGGGTCCTATTTTAGCGTTTAGTGTAGTATTTCACTTCGGCTAACTAGATTTCTGTAGACGCTACTACATCACACGGAGACATTGCTGCACTAGTTACAATGGGGTTTAATAGGAGAGTATGTCTTCAAAATCGCTGTAGCATCAACCATAAGCATCAGATATTAGTTCATTTCCAATATAACAACAACAACTCAGGGGTTCTGTCTCAGAATCACTGCATATTCAATTTTTGCAATGTTCCTATGGCGAGAAATCAGTAATTTAGTAAGAGGACACATTTTTGCCGGGCCAGCAGCCTCGTAAATCGAGAATGCACTTTGGCTTTGCAGGCTTTGGGGCGTGGCCCTTTTGTTCTTTGAGCATAAACGTGCTAGCCTCAGCGATAGCTGCATACTGAAATGTAAAAATATTGGCTATAACTCTGTGAATGGTTTATTTTTATTTTTTTGAGTTTTCCCCCGAAAGCGAGGGATACACGATCGAAATCCAGCACCGAAAAACTGCCGTTGAGTGTTCTAGAATACACCACTGGCTAAGCTAAAGTTAGCTGCTCACCTGTTATAACCTGCACAGAATGTTCTCCTTATGTTGAGGGGGGTAGTGAAAGTCATTCTGGGTAACTAGGAATATAGCACACTGGAGCAGATTGCGGGAAGCCTGACATGACAGCTGGTGACAAATTGCAAATAACGATAAAGTACATGTGGAGTGTGTTGTTGTTGGTGGCTGGTTTAAGCAGCCTCACCTGATTACTCTGGGGCTGGGTGAGGCTGCACACCTGCGGGGCATTGGCCAATCAAAGCCCACAGGTTAAACCAGCCACCAGCACGCACACTCAGGAGGAGCGCTAGCATGTCAGCACATACCATCCGCTCTGCCTGTTCAAAGTATCTCAAACTCTACAATAAACCGGTTTAACGTCATCTGCCTGTGTCCTGCCCTGGAAAGCCATTGTAGATGGCATGTGGCAGGGGAAATTGCCACAGTACAATATTACACATATCGGAAAAATAGGACCTGGGGTGCGTTGTACCAATCACCAATAGCCGTTTTATAACGATGTCAAAAGTGTTTTAGGCTGTATCATTACTTTAAGACATACATGCGAGGCACAGTGTCACACAGCATTCCAACTCTTTCCAGCTACAGTTCAAATGTGTGTTTGTGGCGTTAACTCACGCTGTGCGCGGGAACCTGTCCGCCCCGCTCCAACGAGGACACTCTCTGGGACAGGTCGGCGGTGACGGAGACGAGACTGTGGATCTGCTCGTCGGTCAGGGAACGCTGGAGCTCCTGGGTCCTGTTGGTCTCCCCGACCGTTTTTCTCAGGTCTGCGATGTCCTACGCAAACACAACCATGTAACAAAAGATTAGTAGTGAAACGCCGAGTGAATTAATCAACGTTTGCATTGGCTGGGAAATACATTATCCTGGGTCTGTCGGATGTGTTTAAAGCTGCGGTTCAATCTTTATGGTTTTAATGGTTTATCTTCTCTTCTGCGTTGTTACGACATCTCGTAGTGGAATCGAATATAATTGCTGCTGTTCAATGTATATTTAATAGCTGACCAAAAGATAATAAGGCAACAGGACACTGGAATAACTCTGGGTATTTCTGGTAGTTTGTTTTCTTGGTGGATAAGGCATGATCTTTCTCTGAAGTACTTGCAGAGGTTTCTTCTTCTTATTTCAAAACCAAAACATCTCAAGATGTCTAAGACATGTGACCCAGTTTTTCTTGGCAAACAAAAACCCAAGTTCCCAAAATAGAGATTGGCACTTGTTTCATGCAATATGGATGAAAGACAATCTAGGGATAAAAAAACACGACGGAACTCTTTGAACCCACTGACTATTTCAATGCAAGCTAGACAAGAACGGTAAAAGGCACAAACCGAGACTGACTAAACTGGTAGAATCCATCGGTGGTTTGTCTCTGTTTGGAGCCAAGGTGCAATGCCTCTAATAAAAGTTCTCCTCTCAGCTTATTTGAGTTGATTTCTCAAACTTCTTGATAAGGAAAGAAACAAAGTACAACTGCATTCCTATAACACAGTCACGCCTAGTTCACTGACACAAAATTGTACACGCATGATCGGATATGCAAATGATTAAGTCAACGTACAAAGAAGATATGACAGATTTGGGAAAAGCAGCTCCCAGCAAGATGCACACTTAGGATAGAAATGTATAGGAGGGTCATACTCCACGTGAGTGTTTCAGAACTGTGGCCACTCAAAGCACTTTACAATTCTTGCCTCACATACACCCAGTCATACACACATTCATACACCGACGGCGGTGTCAACCATTCGAGGCAACGGCCAGCTCAGTGGGGATCAGTTAGGGTTAGGTGTCTTGCTCAGGGACACCTCGACACTTAGCTAGGAGGAGCCGGGGATCAGACAACCCACTGTACCTCCTGAGCCACTGCCGCCCAGTTTAGTACTCTCAAGCTGTATTGCCAGTGAAAAGGGATATGAGCATATGATTATACATTCCAGTTTACCATTGTCTTCTTCATCTCATCAGCTTCCTTCTTCTGATTTTCAAGAGTAGTTTGCATAGTCTTCACGTCATGCTGTACACTTGTCAGTGTGCTGCCAATTGTAGCGACACTCTAAAAAATAAAAAATAAATATCAGGATTCTTCACGTCGTCAGTTGTGTAGCACTGCATTCCATTAACATGTCTTAACAGTCCGTGAAAAGCAGCAGTACAAAATAAATATTGAATATACACAATAGTATTTTTCAGACTTTCAGGCCGCTCGGCCTGGAATGAGCTCCAGAATCAATGAAAACAGTGTGAGCTAGTCTCACTAAGAGAATATCAAAATGGTGCCGGCTTTGATACGTGTTGAAATGTTTCAGGAAGTTGTTACCATTTTACCATCTTGTGTTTTAACGAACTGTGCTGTTTTAATGTACAGTGTTTTAAATGTCAACTAAATAAAAGGTCTAACAGAATAAATAAAAACTGTTCAGAATTATTTGTAAATGAATTGATTCCTGGGTTATTTTTTAATTCTGATATGCCTGTGCATACATTTGAACTACCAACCCCCCCCTGATTACACAATTGAATATTCCTGTGTCTATTTAGCAGTTTCTATAGAGGTTTACCTTTTGGAGCTCTTCCACTGTAGTTGGAAGGTTGATTAGATCCGACGCTGATTTAATGTTGGCCTTCAAGTGGTTGACTGCAGAGTCCAGTAAACTGATCTGAAAATAAATAACACATAAGCAGGAATAAACAATCACACATCATTGAGTTAGAAAGATCACAAATGTGCTTATTGACCGCTATGGCCTTTTCAACTTGAAGCCTTCATTACAACCATACAAACATCCACAACATGCTGACATTTACCTTTCTGTTCATCTCGGTCAGATTAGACCACAGTTTGGCCAAACCCCTGTCGCCGCTTTCAATATCTTCAAGCCTCCTTTGCTTTGCTTTCAGATCCTCGCTCAATTTTGGTATTTCATGTGATGACGCTTTCTGGCTGGATTCCACTGGATTCACATAACATATCATATTTTAAAAACAGCAGTACGAAACCTAATGCCAACCATGTATAATTGCACACCCCGGCCATAAACATCAGTATCCAAAAGTGTTATTTGATGCAGATTATAATGTATGCAGATATGCATTTAACTGTGTGTCTTACTAGTATGCAGTTTTTCTTTTAAAGAGTCTAGATCCTCTTTCAGTGCGATCTGCATCCATATGAGTCCAGCACAGGCTATGACACAGGCAGTCAGTATGATGAACAGAAGCAATGGGTAGCAGACATTGCAGCACTGCGTGTAACTTCTCCTGCAAAGAAAAAGAAGCACACGAACGAACGACACCCATGAATATTGCAGGACCTCATCTATTATTGATGAATATATTTTTAGGGGTAGGTTGCCAGTGCACACGTAAAAGCCATTGCTCACTTTCCAAAAGAAGCAGCGTTCCCCATGTTATTGAACTCATCGTCGTCGGAACTGGACTCGGACTCGGAGTCCGGAGGCTCGGTTCGAAGGAGCCGGTGACCGGTTCCCTTCTTGGTCTTCTTCTTTTTACTGTCCCCGAGTCCGATCAAGGCGTTGAGCTCCTTCCTCTTCTTCATCTTCTTCTGAGGGGTTAGCGATCCAGCTGAACCCGATTTGAACCCGACTAAGTCCAATGTTTTTTCCAGTTTGATAGATTATATTCAGCAGCTAACAGCGCTAGCGAGATTAGCCACGTAACCCGTCTGTTGACAAACACATCTGACGCTTGTCTTACCCAACTGTCCACCGACGATTGACTTGCCGGACCCGATTTGAAGCCATTAAACGTGACCAGAGACACGCATATTTTCCAAACTACATAACTGTAATCATAAGAGTTATACTCGGAACCGCTGCTTAGTAATCGAGTGGAAGATCTGTTGGTAGTATCGTTAAACGAGCAAGGCTAAGTAAGCAGCTAACGTCGCTAGCTCGACCTAAACCGGGCCCCGGTACAGAGCTAGCTAACCGAGCTTTACAGTCAAACGCAATCACATCTAAATGGCAAGGTCTAAAAGCCAATAACTATGACGAGTCACAAGTCTGAACATGTTAAATCCGATAAAAATGTTATACTATACACTCATCTGTACAGCCGAAAACCCACGGTGTGTTTTACTTTACGATCTCGCCAACCACCAGTTATCTAGGCGCTTGGATGGTTCGGCAAGGGCGTCTAAGTAACGCCCAATCTGATTGGTCGACCGCATTAGTCTACATTTATGGTATTCTGTTTACATGAGGGCCCCAGCAGAGGCACAGAGGTATGTACCACAGCAGTACACATATATCATTTTTAATTGATATCTATCTATCTAGGCTTATCTGTCTATCTAACATTTGCATATCAATACTGCCAAGGTGTCTGCCTACTAGGATACAACTGACCTTCAGAGAGCTGACCAAGCTAGATGCTAAGCAGGAATAAACAGGACCCGTCGCCTTTCTTTATTTCTCCATTTCTCCATAAAAGCTGACTCTCACAGGAACAGGACAATATTATGATGGAAATGTGATTGTGTTATGTATTGTAATAGAGAGATACATTGTAAAAGTGTGTAGTCTAAATTAATGATGAACAAAAGAAGAGAATGCAAGACTTCATAAATATTTATCTTGAATACTTTATTGATCTTGGCTTTGGTAGCCTACTGATCCATCCTCTACCACAGCTTTTTTTTTCTCCACAAATGTGATTTTGCCAAATGTCCTGCACGCACCTAAACGTTTACATGAGTTGATGGTGTTGAAGGCGTGTGCTACTATTTTTTTATTTTATTTGACTGCAGTAGTAGTAGTAGTGTTGTCAGGTCGCCGTCACGGAAAACCATACACACCCACACGGTTATTTAGAGCCACTCTATATATAGTGCAACAACACGCTTGCCTCACTAAGGTATGTAAAAGCAAATACAATATCACACCGGTGTCAGAGGTAATAGAGTGAAATTCAGCCAGCGTCTCATTTACACTGAGAACACCTGGTGGGGGACCAGCTTCACGCTGTGGGTCTACACACCCAACCACCCAGCATGAGCCCTCAACTCAAAGAGCCTGCCCACGTTTTATCTGTTCTCTCTTTTTCTGTTCTTGTTTTATATACCTGGGTTAACTGAGTGGATGGCACTTAAACCTGTGCCCCCCTTCTCCCTCCTCCACCACCACCACCACCACCACACCACCACCCCTTCCCTCAGCACATCAATATTCCCACAAGGTAGGCAGCGATGAGCACAGGGAATTTCACTCGGGGCCTCTGTGTGTGTGTGTGTGTGTGTGTGTGTGTGTGTGTGTGTGTGTGTACACACACACACAGGTGCTTGCACACGCGCGCGTGTGTGTGAGTGTGCACGTGTGCTTGCGCTGTGCGTCTGCGTGCGTATTTGTGTATGCGTGCGCACGTGTGTGTGTTTCTGATTGCTGCAAAATGCTTGTTTTCACTCTTTGTTCACAGCATGGGGTTACTCTGCTGTACATTCCCCAGGAGTGATCGCTGCGACTGTCTGCCACACAGAGGCTGTCTGTCTGGGCACTGAGAGTCAATGTAAATGGTGGTGGCATAATGGGAAATAGTGAACAGGATTGACTGCTAATTGGATGCTTTCATCTGACATGACAGGCTGTTTGAATACAGATTAACATCAGTTGGAGGCATGGCTGCCGCTGCTGGAATGCCAATATTATCTTCTCCCCTCTCTCTCTCTCTTTCTCCCCTCTCTCTCTTTCGCTCTCTCATTCTCTCTGTTTATCTCGCTCCTTCCCTCCATGGATATTATCATCTTTTGTTGAATTTATTTACTCCACCGTTGAACCGAAAGACATTAAAATAATGGTATTAAAATAACAAAGATCTATACGCTGATAAGACGGATTAGGAACTTTGCAGTAATTTCAACATTATACTTTAAACTTTTACATATCTTTTTTTACCAGGATTACGTACAATGCCTGTCAGCTGTTGGATTCCAATTCCCCCTTTCAAGTGTCTTTCTTAAAACGAATCAGCGTCGTCCTGTTTTATCTTTGCCATTTATCCTGTCTGCATTCACACACAATGAATGTTGAAATTCCTGATGTTAATTTCTCATGACACTTTAAAGACGTTTGTTTTCTGTGTGCGATAGCCAGCCACCAATGGTGGCTTTTTACATGTGGGGGGGGGGGGGGATGACACATTTGGGTCTGTAAATGAATCCCACACGGAGCTGGAACTCACACGTGATTTAAGAGCTGTGTAAATCTGAACCGAGTAAAGCGGCTGCAATGAGTCAATTATTCCCCATTTGCCACAAGTGTCTACTGTCAGGCAGCCCCCCGCAGCCCCCCGTAGCTCCGCGGACCATAGCGTGCGATAATGAATCAGCAGGGGGCAATGTTTGCACATCATAGAATAAGGAATGAGTTCAATGCTGGCTTTTAATGGCTGGATCTGACCTTATTTGCAGGACTGTAGATACTGATCACAAGTGTACACTGATCCTCTGTAATACCTTTGGTGCATTAATAATATTAACCGTAATCTGCGTGGGTTGATGAATGATAATAACAGCCCAGCAAGTGGTTTACCACCCATCATTGATGGTAGATCTTTTCATTTTTTGTATTAAAAAAAACATACATTTCACAGTGTAAACTGCAGACATGTATTTATTTTAATATGCCATATGCAATTATTGTCTGCAGTATTTTCTCCATTCATTGCAAGTCGTCTTGAGTAACAGTCAGCAGTATAATGTATAAAATGTATTTGATATTTGATATTTTTATGCAGTTTCTATTCTCACATAGAAATAGAGTAAGAGGGAAAGTGTGTGTGTGTGTCTGTGTCTGTGTCTGTGTCTGTGTCTGTGTGTGCGTGCTTTTGTGCCCATGTGTGCGTGTGTGTCAATGGGTGTGTATGTGGGTGAGAGGGAGAGGGGGGGGCAGCTAGCCTGGTAGATATTAGACTTCACCCCTCTCAAAGGATCGGCCACCCTCACCACACATCCAAATGGACGGCATTACGCTGCTATGCTTTCCCATCAAAGCAATACAGCTGTTTTAAAAAATGCCAGACATAAAAGAATAACATAGCTATAGTTTCAATTGGATGCAAATTAGGATTGGTTTCAAACGTAAATTGAAAAATTCAAAGTTCCCTTTAGATTTGAGTATTAAAACAAGGATTAGCTTAATCCATGTGAGTGAAACGGGCCACTCTAATTCATGTCTGTAATGCATAACAGCATGGTGGTGGCCAAGCAGAGAGAGCAACTTCCTCCATAGCCATACATGCTCCAGAACAACCCCCTCGCCCTTTTCAAATATTTAAACCGTTTTTCTGCCCCATTACTTTTTCTGAACGTCTAGAGTCTAAATAAAAACACAAGAACATGCTAAAAGTGTGAGCTGAAAGCCGACATCCCTTCAAAAACATATTATTTCGCATGAGAATATTATCTTTTGGGTTTTCATCAGGGCCATGAAACAGAGAACCAAATGGGTTGAGTGTAAATATTTTGACAGTACAGCTATTAAAGCATTTTCCTGCTGCATCGCATTTTTCCTGCATAATTTCCTAATCTAAGAAAGTTATGGGCAGCAGGAGACTATAGGCAACATGCAGAGACAGGGGAACAGGAGAGGCTCAATGTCTGACAGGTCAACGAATACAGGAAGCAGGTGAGCGGGGTAGGCGTGTGTGTGTGTGTGTGTGTGTGTGTGCAGTGTAGGGGCTTGCAGATTTGATTAAAAACT
>OMNO01021171.1:2048-13715 GCA_900303215.1 Trachyrincus scabrus | reverse complement strand
ACGACATCTACCGTTAATCGGTACAAAGCGGTGGGATCACCCACTTTGAGAGAACACGGAGAGGAGCTCTGACAGATCGGGGAAGCAGCGGTCCTCTTGGAGGTGTCTGTCGATGATCCGGCCGGAGTTCTCCAGCGCCTCGGCGAACCCCCCCGCGGCGGCGGGGCCGGCGGCTCCGAGGACGGGCGGCATGGTTCAGCTGCGACGACGGTCTGCTGCTGCTGGAGGAGCAAGTTGGGCAACAAGAGGAATTAACGTGTTAATGTCGCCTTCGGTCGCAACACAACACATACTATGACTGAACAGCAGGAGGTTGAATAAGCGATGTGAGCGATGTTTGTCTTGGTGAATAATGCAGTTAGGCAGCGTGTTCAGAGGAGCAGGGGCAGAAGAATGTGGACGCGGATCGGAGCTAGCTCTGTGTCACGCCGCCGGCGGGTAAGCTAACTGCTAAATTGGCTAGGGCTAATATTGAACCGCTAAAAAAAGGATGCACGTTTATTACCCGACAAAAAAAAAGACGTCCGGTGCTGCCGACTCCTTTGGCTACGAAGTCACTTCCCAGCTGAACTCGCACTGTTTTGAATTCGTTAACGCAGAAGAACTTCGGCCAGAAACCGCCAATCTCACGCAGCTCAAGTGAATGGCTGCTGCTGCCGGAGACGTACTTCCGGGGGACGCGCGACGCGCAATAATGACGTTCTGTAGGACAAATTCAATGTACTTCTAGCTCAAGGATATGGATTTATGATCAAATATCCACCGCGTTTCAGGGTTTGACTTGTGGAAAATGCACACGTGACTTTTAAATCGTTTGAACCACGGATGTAATAAGCACTCGGAACACATGCTCGAACTACAATAAACAGTCGCGCAACTATGACGTCGTCACTGTCCAGCTTTTAAATTAGCCCGCGACGCTCCATTCATGTTGGTGTTCTGGCACACATGAAAGAGATGGCCAACTTTAGAGACCTTCAGCAAACTTTTAATGTATAAGCTATTCATTTCTCATAATACAAGTGTTTAAAAATCAGTGACATCATAACATGGAAATGCACATAAATCAAGCAACGTAGACACCAGATAATACTTATTAATTAATTTTACAAAAGTTGATTGGTGTAATTTGGTGAAAAACACCAAATAACTTACAATAGCTTATTTGTTCTGACAAAAGTACGTTTTTGTATTTCATAAAAATCGGTTTAAAATATATTAGAATAAAAAATGTGTTCCCTGCCATTTCTTTTTAGACTATATCAAAGTGACAGCGCATGCAGTACAACAAGGTAATAATACAATATTTACCCTTTTGAGAACTAATTAACTTTTTCTGACATTCACACGATTTATTCCAGCTGGGTTTCACTCAGCAATATAATAGGCTAAATGGAGTGTTAAATTAGTTAAGGTTAAATTACAAATCTCGCATTAATATTGCACAAGTACATTAGAAGATGTTGCCTGGTGACTGCTGCACGCCGGCTCCCTCTAGTGGTCTTCCAGAGCTCTTGTTAGTTCAAGTATGGGAATAGCAGCCCTTGGAAGACCTCTATAGAGGTCTCCTATCTCAGTGATCCCAGTGTGGGGATGGACCAAAATAAGCCAGGGAGCTGCTCCAGCGGGAGCCAGTGTGTCGTTTTACCACAGCCCTTAACATTTCATGTTCTGCTTTTTTGATACGCCCTACTTAACTTAGTGGCTATTATAACTCTGTACTTATAACCACTTGGCTCACCCGTTACTCCTAGTCTTACATTAACGTCTGGCTACGATGGCTCACTGGTTTGTGTAACTTTTGTCTAACGATAAACCGCAGTTACTTTTTCCCCTCCTTTGCAGCATACAGCGCCCGCAACGTTTGTGCCACTCTGCTCGTGAGCTTACGTCCGCTCGTCAGGGAAATCTTCTTGTGAATAATGTCAGACTCCTGGAGGGTGCCCACCCTAGGCACCAGCTTCCCGCCGTCTTTCCGCCGGCTCTCGGCCCACGGCCCGGCGTAGGAGCCGGACATCCAGTGTACGGTGTATCCGCCGCTCGTCTTCTGGATGACTCTGGCTATCTGCGGGCGTTCTTTGGACCCGGGGCAGCAGACGGCCACCATGTCCATGACCTCCACCGGCGTTCCGGCCGCGTGTCCGGCCGTCTTCGATCGCCTCTGCGGAGGAGGGCAGATCGATCGACAAAACATGTGGAGAATCGGTTCAGAACACAAAATAAAACAAAGCAAGCTAATTTAAGACATCACCGAGTCCTAAAAGATTAATCGCCAGAAAAACAACAAACAAGTTAGTCAGTTACAGCCCTATTATATAGCAATGACTAGCCAGAGAGGACCCACCCTGGATGGTCTTTGGTCCTCAGTGTCCAGGTCGTCCGTCTCCATCAGAGTAGCCTGGTGCTGTTTCCCGGAGGTAGGGCTGCCCAGCAGGGCAGAGATGGCTTGGTTTCTGGCACGGGTGTTCACCTCCTCATCCTCTTCATCGCAGTCTAAGTGCTCCATCAGCAGTTTGAACTGAGACAGGCAAGGAGTTTGAAGTATGAAGACGATGGTTTGTATGATATGTTTTTGGTCTTGTTATAAAAATGAAAAGTGAGTCGCCTTTTTTACGTAGTTGTAAATGCAAATGTACATTTTTACAATATTTTCTATTTCAAGAATAGCAATTTCATCATCATTATTAAATATAAAATCTGATGTTCTGATGAGGTCATTTGAAAAGTTGAAAAACAGTGCATTTTCAAATACTTACATCCAAGAACTGCTTTACGATATTCCTTTTGACTTGGCAGCTGAGGTCTGAACTGACCAGTCCAGTCTTCAGGAAGTCCAGTGTCTGTCGCGGGTTGAAGTGCACACCGGACTTCCTGTTCACCGCCTTGTCGTAAACCTTCGCTGGATCCGTTGGCGAATACTTCTGGATTTTACTGACAATACACAATGAAATTATTATTTTAGTTTGTTCTTTAACATTCACTCGTTTAACAGACACATTCATCCAAAGCGACCTACAGTGAATATTGTTCTAGATAAGTCATTAATGAACAGGTAGGAGGTTAGGCATCTTGCTCATGGACGCCTACATCGGCGTTTGAACCCAGAACCTTTTGAATGGGAGTCAAACACCCAAACCACTACACTATCCTTCCCTGTTTTGTGCTGAGATTTAAAATCTCAAATGTGTTCTACCTGGATAAATATAAAGGTTATTAAATTAAAAAAATGTAAAAGTGCGTATAGTTTGTTGCGTTCTCCTACCCATCTGAGAAACCGTAGAGGGTCTTCAGGTGCTGTTTGAGTACCAGCAGCAGCAGCACGCCCTGGGAGGCGCTGGAGAACTCCAGGAGAGGCCCGGGGTCGTCAGGGAGACGCTCCATCACCACGTCCACATCTTCCACGTCAGAGTCTGAGTCCGAGTCTGACTCCGGGGGCTGAGGTGAAGATTCTTTTGGCCTCGGTACGGCTCCTTCATCATCATGATCATCACCATCACTAGGGTTAGATCTCGTGTCATCTCGCTCGTCGTTCTCCTCAGCCCCAGGACAAGGTTTCTTCTCCGGAGGAGGATTTTTCCTAGTCTTCTTCTTTCGTTCTGGATTTTTGCGTAAAGACTTCACAGAGCGCAAAGTCCAATACAACTCATTGTCAGATCAATCGTTGTCATTTAAGACATTTTAAGGTGTCCATATTCCCACCACCACAACTTCTTTCATTTCTGTGCATCACCCCATCAACTGCAGCTGGCAATATCAATGTCTAAAGGAATCTGCATCACAACACGTTAAAGGTGCTGTAGGTAAGATTTAAGAGCTCACCTCTTTGAAGGACTGCAGTAGGTTGCTACCAGAGACGGACAGCATGATGTCTACGTGGTGCATGATGAACAGAGGCTCCTCCTGACTCTGGTAGGGGAAATACGCCAGGTTGTCCACGATGAACAGCAACAGATTCACCTCCGTCTTCTACAGGAGGGGCGACACAACATTACGTCAAATAACTTAGAGCGCCCACTCCTCATTCTGATGACAGTCCTGCAGACCGGCGGTATCCCAGTGTCCCAGTTGGAAGATAAGTTATAGGCCTTCATAACAGAGGTGTAAGAGTAGGGACAAACACAGGTGAATCTCATGATGTCAATTATGGGAACCGGCATGCCTACTAGTCTCACGGAGTTGATTCACTGTGTCAAGACCCGCCTACTTGTCAGGAAGAGGTCTCGATTGACAAGCATGACCAATCACGGCCCGTGGTGAAACAAACGTGATTTAAAATGTGATTTATAACAATTGCTCAGCGGTCCACGGCGAAAAAGAAAGGGAACGATCGACTGATTGACAGCTAAGACTGTGACTTACTGCTAATAACTTTCCCTGTCGACTAATGTATCGATTCTTTTTTCCAGTTACTGACGGAAAACAAATCATTCATAGTCATAAATGACCGGGAATCGAACCTGCGGCCGATACGAGGCGTATTGCCTACATGGTTTAGTGCACTAGCGGGTTGAGCCTCCGAGCTGCCCCGAAATAATGAATTATTAAAAGAAAAAAACTGGAATCAAACTATTTTCTGTCGCCTCGGCATCGCTTACGGCACTGTCGTCAAAGCGGCTGAGCAGCGAGATGAGGAAGGCCCTCCTGTGCTGACGGTGGGCGCGGACCATGGAGAAGAGGTGAGAACACAGGGCACAGGTGGTGTCCTCCACCCGGAAACCTCGGACGACCGCCGCTTCCGGTCCTGCAATGGCCCGCTGCACCTGGTAGGCCATCTTCATACCCGCCACAGCCTTCATCTGTACAACGGCAAGAGAGGAAGATGAAGAATATGATGAAGAATGAATGAGTGAGAATGAATGAATGAATGAATGAAAGATGGTGCTTCATTATTTATCACCGAAACGGAGACAGAGGTGAAGAGTGCAAACACTGGGCAATACACAAATCAATAGAAAATAACAATAAAATGAAGGCCTTATCGTCTGCACAGCAGAAATAAATGAATCTTTACAACACAGCAGTTAAAAGTAGGAAACTAAAATGGAGGTCATTTGTGTGTCAGGGTTGAGATCCAAACACACAGAGGGGGAGTTTCAACATTAGCATTAAGAATTAGTTCATGAATTAATTATTATTTCACCGTAATGACCAAATATAGCACTTGGAGCTAATATAGGGATTCCGCATTTTGTGTATTATTGTTTATTGATAATAGTTGACTAATGCTTCATGATGCTAGCAAGGAAACTCTCTACTGATGTCAGGATGAGAGGCACACAGGTCATCTTACTCCATTACTCCATCACTCACATGAATGAAGCCTGTGTATTTCTTGTTGATGTCTACCAGCTGCTGGTCAGCCTTGTTCCTCATGGTGGGGTCTGGGTCGGTTGCCATGGCGATCAAGTAGGGCACACACTGAAGTGAAAAGTACAAAAATGTAATAAAAAACATTCTTCACTTAGTTCGTGAGCGCTACGGTCAAAGTGGATATTTAAGAGTGTTTCTTTTTCCGTTTTCGATCAATGACCTCGTTAGGGGAACGGGGGAACACCTGAGCTGCCCTGCCTAGCTGGTATAAATGAGGTCTGACTTCATATCACGAGGCTAGTTCCTGCTGAAGTGTGAGCCTACCTGCACGGGATGGATGAGGCCCTGGCTGAGAGTCAGCACGACGCCACTCAGGGCAAAGTGTCTGACGCTGGCCTCCGCGTGGAAGAAGGCGTCCAGCACCGGCTTCAGGTACAGCTGCATGATGGAGCTGCTCATCCCGGACGAGATGTCCCCCATCTCCTTCAGATCCTCCTGCTTGGACAGCTTCTGCCCTGCAGGATGAGAGAAGGAGAAGAAGAAGATGACGAGGGATCCGTTTATTGAAGGGATTCTGTTCTATGTCCCTTCAGCTCTAGAGCAATAAATATGACGTTATGATCGACAAGGATAGGTTTGGATTTGGGTTTGTTTTAATTGAACCAAAAACCAAAAACATAGTTTTGCATCAACTGGAGACCTACAGCAGTTGAATTCATAATGGATGTATTTTGACTTGCCTATTTTATTTTTATGAGTTTCAACAACAATCATTTGAAAAGAAACGCCAACGGCAACCTAAACCCAACCAACGAATAGGAACGAAGAGAAACAACGGCTCACAGTCGCGGTCTGCCTCCAGCATGCGGGAGTCCTCCTCCTGGAGGTAACTCTGCAGGTTCTTCAGCACCTGGACCTTCAACACCACCGGCCCTCCGTTGTCTGAGAGGATGTCCGTGTACAGAGCTCTCACCTCCTGGACAAACATCAGCACTGGGTGCATGATGAAGAGAGAGCCTTGTGGAGAGTGTGGAGAAGCAGACGGTTAGCGGGTTACGACAACAAGAGACGAACGCAAGGAAATACTGTTTCACGCTAACGTTTACATCTCTGCCGGCATTTCTGCACCCGTGGCACTTTTGACCTTCCCTGGAAGTTAGCGATCACTTTTCTGAGTTCCTCCTCAAGGTTTCTTCCCGTGGGTTTGGATTTGAGGTTTTCCTTGGCCGTTTAAAGGGCTTCAGGGTAATCTGGACCCGTGAAGCCCTTTGAGAGTAAGATTAAGACTAATAGCTTTATAAAATAGACTGTCTGGTATTCAGAGCGATGAGGGGGTTGACTACCGAGGGCCATGATTGCCTTGGCCTGCACCTCCTCCTCTCGATGTGTGGTGAAGTGGAGCAGGAGATCCAACACCTTGTCCTTGATGACGATCTAGATGATAGAGAGACATAATTCACGACACCTTTTTGTTAACCAAGTTTAAAGGTGCTGTAGGTCAGACTTAAGAGGTATTATTTGAGTGTAGTCTGTTAGTAATGCCGTAGCCACCCGTCAGCTGTTTGTGAGTGAAATGCTCTGTGAGAATATCTGTGTGAGATCATTTCGATTTTAGACCACTCCCGGCTAATTTCTGACCAATCAGAGCATCTCTTCCCTGATTGGTTCGGGGGAATTCATCTCGCCTGTCGAGCACAGGTGCGTGAAATGCAACACTTCTCAATGGCGGAAAAACGTAGGGAGGGAGGGAGTGAGGGAGTGAGTGAGGGAGGGAGGGTCTACCTTATTGTGGCTCCCCTTGAAGTGGTCCCGGTCGAAGTCAAAGTGTCTACAGAGGATCCCCACGGTGAGCAGCGAGCGCAGCAGGGCGGCATGGTGTGCCACCAGAGCCGAGCAGTCGGGGTCTTCCTGGTGCTGGACCTTCAGTCTGATCAGAGCGCCTGCAGGGTGGAGCAAGCACGCGTTGATTCAGGAACAAAGTCGTCGGCCATATTGTTTGATGTCATCGTTGATGTTACACAAACAATTGTGTGTGTATATACGTATAGCAATTTCTGAAATGAAATGAACCATACCGTAGTAGCGATTAAAGCAGGCCCACACGAACATGTAGTTGTGTGTGACCTGGTTCACCACCGCTGCGAGGCAGCTCACACAATGCTGGACAACCTGCGGTGCGAGGAACACAAGACATCAGATGTTGAGCAGCAGGCGGTGACCTGTGCAGGTCCCCTTCACGTCCAGGTTCACCACCAGGGAGGCCGACTGACCGTCACTCCGTGCTTGATGATGAGCCTCATGAGGTCTTCTTCTATGGCGAGGAGGAGGTCTTGGCTGGGCTCCTCCAGCAGAGGCACCACCAGCTCCAGGATCTTGGCCACGTTGCAGATCACCACGTAGTCGTTCTCCCTCTAGGCCACGAGAGGACACAAACACGCCCCCGGGTCATCGGCCGGACTAGATCACGTTATTCTGAATGCTCTTCTCGTGTCCATCTTTTCTTGTTATATATTTCTAAAAGAAAAGTAAAGAGCTCGTATCAAAGTGAAGTCATTTTGTTCTTACCTGACACTTGGTGGCCAGGTAAGGCTGCATGGCGGCGGCGTGTTGGACCAATAGCTGCGCTCGGGTTTTGCTGAACAGGTAGAGGGTGGTGAGGGAGGATATCAGGTGATCAGAGTTCTCTCTGCCCTCACGGTCTGAAACAAAGAGACGGATGACCTTGACCTACTACTGGATGTTCATATGGAACCGATACAACACCGCAGAAGAAGATATTCCCACCTCCATGGGACTCCTCAAGCGTGAGTATGTGTTCTACTAGGTTGTCCACCAGCTGAATGCAGGCCTTGGCCGCTGGTTTATAAGAGGCATCCTCCTCCGACTTGAGGAGCTAAAGAATTCAAAGACGTCAGAAAAGATCCCAAAAACAATCATCAATGGTATGGAAGGGACCAGCAAACGCAACTAATGACAAACTCACGTTTTGGAGCAACTGCTCAAACCAGTCATAGCCAGAATCTTTGCACGCCGATACCTGGAAATAAAACATGAAAAGCAAAGATTAGGATGAAGAGTAAAGCATAAGGGTAGAGTTCTAGATCTAACGGTGGACGTTACACTGATGTTTACCACGTCTGTGATCAGGAGGATCTTTCTTGTCATGGCCTCCTTGTCATGACTTGGTGTCGGGGTGAACCACATCTTCTGGAAGGTCTCGTTGACCAGTTTCTGCAGAGATGAACATGTCACTGTTGCTTTTTCCCCAGCCACCCAATCACAGATAAGACGGGCGGAACACAACAAGTCAACTGTCAAACGAACATTTGATTCCGGAAAAGAGTTTGTTTCATCGAAATGACGGACTCTACAGTCAGTCGCTTTCACGAATCAAAGCTGTGATGTAAGGTGCTAACGTGGCTGTCATGGAAACAGTCAACAAAGCCGACGACCTCGGACCGACCTTGATGCCCTCCTCGTCGGTGACCCGGCGGATCATGCGGACGCAGATGTCTGTGATCTTGTGGAAGCCCGGCTGCTCCAGGCAAATGTCCCTCAGAATCTTGATCACTCGCTTCCTCACGCTGATACCCGTGTCCTTCAACATATATATATATATATATGTATGCACATTCCATTTGACACCGTAACGTAATACTATCGCACAGTTGTGACGTTTAATTCTGCACTATGTAACTTTTCTACTGCAGCTAACAACATAAAAAACATTATCAGAACTATCTGAACTAGAAAGTTTCTAAGAATAAAATGCGCCCGTCCACGGGTCAATCCACCCAGGGAATGTTTCTCTATAAATCGCTCCCTCCCCCCCCCATTATAGGCGTCGCTGAAATGTTGTTGCAAAGATAATGTTTTTACCAGTATTCTTTCGACGAGCATGTCGTAGTACTGCTCGGTGAGCTGAGGTCGACTGAGTACAAAATGGCCGACCAGTTCAACGGCCGCCTCCCTCACGCTGGTGGAGGTGTCCATGAGGCGGCCGTGGACCCCTCGCCGCATGTCAGCCTGAGGATACGGACGGCAAGAGATCACTACATTAAATTAGAAATAACCCATAGGTCGTTTTGTTGTTATTTCTTATCTTGTTTCAATTCCATTACTGTCCTGTACTTTCTACTGTGACACCCGCATTTCTCGCCTGGGATTCAACAAAGTACGATCTTATCTTGTCTTGAACACTTGAACAGTCGGGGGATATTTTACCCGTGAAAGTATACTGGGATCCACAGCCACCACCTCAGAGAGACACTTCATCGCTCTGGTTCTGACCGCGATGGCACTCTCTCCAAGCACCCTGAGAATCTTCAGGGGAAAAGAACGACAGCGAAACTTGATCACAGCAGACGACGACACACACCTCCGCCTTCGAACTTTACCCATCGCCCAGTGACGACCAGGACATTACCTGTGTTAAGTACACATTGAAGCTCTTCGCAAAGGGCCGCGTTGAGGCCAGATATCTGGCGATCAGACAGGCGTCCTCGTAGTCCACAGTGTAAGGATTTACGCTGAGGAGAGATTCGGAGCAAGGAACAAAGTCATGGAGATCGCTATGTAAAATGTGATCGAATTTAAAAAAAAGTATGAACTCCACGGCGATGGGGGTTATTTACCTCGGTGTCACGTTCTGTGACGGAGGAGTCATCGCGACTTTGCGGAGGAACCTTTTCCGCTTCTCAGAGCGCCGCACGGCGTCTGAGGCGGAGTCCACATCCGTGACGTGATGATGACCTCTGGGCAGCTCGGCGCCCTTCAGGAGTTTCACGGCTTTCTCCGTCTCGGTGGTGGAGTCCCGGAACCACTGAGCGATGTAAAAGCGCCTGGCAAACTGTGTTTAAAACAATGTTTAAAAACAGTGATTGGATTCACAAGTGTTTCATTTGGACGGTGAAGCCGTGCTATATATGAAGTCAGTCGTGTACTTTGCAGAAGGCCGGTTTATTTATCATGCACTATGCATCTATGTCCCTGCAGCCATCAGGTCAGCTTAACATTGCACTTAACAAGTGTCTGAAGAATAAAAACCCATCCACCAATGTCTCTAAATCAATTTGGTTTCTGGAGAAAAAACTCATTTTGAACAAAAGTAATATCTGCAGTGAAAAGTTATATAGTTTTAATAAAAGCCTTTGTAAGAATGAATGACTTAATATATAATCAAATATATTATACTGCTCACCGCCAAAGACCGGTCTCCCTCTCCGTTGTCCTGCAGGTAGTTCAACAGGACCTTCTGTAGCCGCTGGGTCTCCTCACTGCCTGGCACCTGGGCGGTGGTCAACAAAACACTGTGATGTACGTAATGTACGTAATCACACGATGCATTTTACATCATCAAAGTTACCTCTTTCAGGATGTGCTCGATGGCTTCTTTGTCTACCGCGTTGTCGACTGCATCTTTGCGTAGATGGGCGGCGACGGTGCCCAGGTAGTCCAGAGACGCCACCCTGAGAGCCATCTCTGTCTGCTTGGTGCTGAACTGGTACACCTGGAACAGGTAGCAGAACCAGCCAATACATAACTAAAAACTACAAATCCCAAGCATCGCCACAGAAACCAACTGCCGGGAAGCTCAGGCCTGGTCTTCGTCCTACTTTATAATGATGATGTTGCTCACCAGGAGTCTCCCTAGTAGACTGAGCAGTAGTTCAGCTGCAGGCCACTCGGGCTTGTTCACCGTCATCAGCAGATCCTGGACAAAGTTTTCAAACACCGGCCGGTAATCTTCCTCCCCCTGCTTACTGCCACACCTAACAACACACACACACACACACACACACACGTATTATCTTCATGATATGGTATGTGTATAATTATCAGACGTATACGGTAAAAAGGCGTCTTACTTCTTGAGAAAGACTAACAAGAAGTTCTGAGCCGTCCTCATGGCGGTCTCATAGGAGCCTGTGATGAGAACATCTTGATCTGCCTGAAAACAACATTTGTAATAAATATTTGCATTGACTAAATCTAAATATGCATTGAATACCAAGGTCAAAATCAATACCTTCTTGCCGGGCACATTCTCCACGTGCCTGTCAGAGGGCAGGTGAACCACACACTGGATGAGCTGAAGCACTAAAGCTGACACCATCTGGATGCACTGGGACTCCTTGTCCACACTGCTGCTATTAATCCTACCGACATATTAACATACGATAAGATGAGATTGATTAGGATAAGATATTAACCTACAATGAGGTGAGCATGTAGCATGGACGCGTAGCTACCTAAAGTGCCTGAGGCTGCGCTTGCTCGTGGGCAGTCTGGCCAGGGAGTTGAACACCTCTTCCAGAATCAGCTGCCTGTGCTTCTTATACCGAGCAAACACCTGAG
>OMNO01021169.1:0-10867 GCA_900303215.1 Trachyrincus scabrus | reverse complement strand
GAGCATAGTGTACAAGACATTACAAAGCACAGGGTACGCCTGCTCCACTCCAGTCTCGGTTATTTCAAACACATAACATGGCAGTGCAGTTATTATATTTAAAAAAAGAGGATGATTTGCAGCACAACATGAGAGGAACGGTTGGTTTAATGAATGGTTTAAAGAGATTCCAAGCTATTGGGTGAATTAAAGTGAAGAAATCTGTGGGGAATAATCAATAATCAACGAAGACTACTCACTGATATGAGGGGCTGGAAGGATGCGTGCTGCTCGGACAGGGCCGTGCCGCACGGAGAACAGCTCTTGGGCCTCCCCGGCCAACTAGATTTAATGAATGGAAATGTCACATTATGTCAGAAACGTAAGGCGCACATACAGAGAGAGGATTAATAATAATTAAGACTAGGGTAATCAAATCATGTCAATTGTATTTGTATCAGAAAACTAAATTGTAGTATAAAAGTGCTTTACAGATTTCAGTCCATAAATCCAGTTAAAAATAAATTAATACATCCAGTATAACAAATACATACATCAGTATGTGTAGTATAATGATGATATATTTTCATGTCGAACAGTGAAATTAGAAATTGGACAACACTTTTCTGGGAGATTGTGAGTTACCATCCGATATGAAATCATTTCAATTTCATGTGCCACAGTTGGACTCTTTGAAATAGGATTTGGAAGCAGATATTGATCAAAATCATGAATATCTTGATAATTTCATCCATATCTTCCAACCATACTGCACATACATGTATATAGAGAAATGCACATATTATTTCAACAGTAACATATTCTCCTCTCCAAAAGGTTGAAATTAAATGAAGCTTTAACTTCCCATGCACACCACCAACAATGCATGAAGCCAGATAGAGAGCAATGCAGGCGGATACAACCCACTGGAGCTAGCTGGTGCAAAACTGGACCAATACAAAATATTTTGGTTCTGATTAGTTTTATACTTTATTAAAAACTATGGCTCATCTAATCTGTGATCCTACGTGTTGTTATGGGA
Source organism: Trachyrincus scabrus (assembly GCA_900303215.1). Classification (NCBI taxonomy): domain Eukaryota; kingdom Metazoa; phylum Chordata; class Actinopteri; order Gadiformes; family Macrouridae; genus Trachyrincus; species Trachyrincus scabrus. The sequence continues at coordinate 9,846 of OMNO01021169.1, read as the reverse complement.
TAGATCTAGGGATGGATCTGATAAGACCAAATGTACAAACATTTGCAGGGAACCAGATTGACCGATAATCAAACAGACCGGTACGGTAAAGACGGCTTGACTTGTTGATTTATACCACGCAACATGAGTGCATTTCCCGGCACCGGCAGCAACAGATCACCTCGGCACATTTGAAAAGCCATGGAATTATACTTCAATTATACGTCAATGCATTGACGCTAAAGACAGTGGTCGCTATATGAGTTAAAAAGGTCACTGCATTTCCTGTCTTTATCACAGAGGAAATAACAACAAAGCCTTTTAATGGCTGTCATTGTATCTTCTGTCCTAGTTCAGGCTTCAGAGATGAGAGAGATGACATGATACTAAGTCAGTGTGCTGTGTCTCCTGGCAAGGTCTGGCACATGTAATGGCACATTGTTTTAAGCGCTGAATGCCCCACTTTTGTTGCTTTTTTAGCGGTAAATAACAGTGGAACGTACATTGTCACATTATCAGGGCTCTAATCTGTGAGTTTTAAGTCTTTAAACCCATCTGAGGGGATGATCGCTCTTTTGCGCAATTAGTAGCCTTTTCAAAGTGGCGGATTTGAGGCTATGTTTTTATTAAAAGTGCTCAGAGGACAGTGGCAGTAGATTAACAGTGGATAAACAAGCAGGTTAAGAGAGCAAATGATACTTTGGAGTGAAACAGGGCAGAGTGAGGGAGGGTGGGATTCCAACACAGGCAAATGAAGAAGATGGTGTTTGTGTGTGTGTGTGTGTGTGTGTGTGTGTGTGTGTGTGAATAATGGAATTCAGCCGGATTGGAGTGAGATGGGCTGGGAGTGGGGATAATGCGGCGGGTTGTTGTGCATTACACAGCCGCTCATCCTCGCCTTACAGTGCTCTGTGTGACATGGGCTATGAGTATAACACTTCCTACGTTACATTAGATTACTCCACAAGGGGCAAGAAGGACCAGAACTGACCCGAAAAATAATAAGAACTTTATTATTTGTATTATCCTTGCTGAATGATGTTCGCTTAAAGCTTTTTTGACTTTTTTTTAATCGTTGAAATCTAGTGTCTGCTCCCGTGTTTTAATCTCTCAAAAAATGTAATGCCCTAAGCTCTGAACCAATGATATCTGGGCCATATTCACACGTGAGCACACAGGATGCACTGTGGGGACATATTGAGGGGGTGGACACGGCAGGTCAACTGCTTAACACAGCATAAAGTGCTCCGGGGATCTCAAAATAACAAGTGCTGGGCATAAATGCAATTGACTTGATCTTTTGTGGTGGAAAACCCCAAAAAACAAAACAAAAGGATGAGAGAGCTCAGCATGGTGTCAGGCCCTCAACAGACTGCTCTCCATCACACGGTTGAGTCAAGTGTGTCGTGCCTCTGTGTCTCAATGTATTTGCTGTACTGTAGGAATCTGCATGTGTAGGATACAGTGAGCATCTGGCTTGGTCACCAAGGCTTCCTTTGCCCATTCTCATCTCAAATACAAGAAAAACAGTGATTACAATGTCTTACTGCCCTATAGAAGCCACCACCTGACTTGTTGTCACGGCAACGACAGGGTCAATTGTGAGAGGGAAACATGTTTTAATTACAAAAACATATTTAATTAACAGATTAGCAGCAATATTTAGCACATGTGAATTGACGCTTGAAAGTTGCTGTGGATAAAAGTGTATTTTTATGAATGAATGTAAATGTATGTAACTAATAGTTATTACTCCCAACTCTAGAACCCTCTTAAGAGCTGGTCGTTTCATTGTAATGCATTTACAGACAAACAATTAGCCTGCAATAATATATCCCTTTATTAAACACAGAGCTCCAAAATTCAGGACGCACACACACACACACACACGCACACACACACACACGCACACACATGCACTTCTCAGCCATGATCTGGAGCAACCAACCCGTGTCTCAATTTAATGAGTGGGTGAGTGCCGTGCGAACAGGCGTGCATATGAATGTGCGTGCACCCTTGTCCGGGCCATTACAGAGGGTGTTGGCTTAGCAACTGTCACAAACACTTCACAGCCACTCAAAAGCCAGAGAGCAGGGCACTTTCATCGCTTACTTAAAACCCTGCAAAAAAAAAGAAAAAAAGAAACAAAAAACGCACACTAAAATATCCCATAAACGTCCAAAGCTTGAAGCAAAACAAAGATAGTGTGTGATAGGAGGGCGGTGGGTGCCAAGTGAAGGATCGCTGTGGAGGTAAACTAAAACCCTAAAGAGATTGAGCACTTTGAACAACATCACTGGGTGTCTAATGTAAAGCCCAGCCCTCCCAAAAATAACACACGTAAAAAAAAAAAGCTGTGAAGAAGGAATTGTTCATAGCCACATCACACCAAGCAGTTTGCTTCTCTGTGTGCATGCATATGTGTGTTTGTGCATAGACATGCATCTGTGTGTGTGTGTGTGTGTGTGTGTGTGTGTACGAATCGGGGGAGTGTCTTTTTCCCCATGGCCTGTGGATGTTTATAAAGTAACTGATTAAGGACGTTGGTCTGTTTAGATTTCACAGGATGTATGTGAAGTTTGCAAGTTTCGGTGACGGCCTCTATAGGAAAGGGGATACTCTCTGAGCTGGGCTCCACAGTGTTGCGGGTTATTCGTCATGTTGCCGAGCTGACAAAATCCTCTAATGATTTTCCAGGGGAAAAAAAAGAAAAAAGCATGACTTTTTTTTTTTTTAAGAAGAGTTCCTAGAAAAGTCTTTGAACCCACTCTTTGATTTTGTACGCTACTATGGATTATATAAGTAAACAAAATACATAGTACACATTGAGAGATCCATCCCATAAAAAATGCATGTGATAAATCTGGGGCAAGATAATCTTTTTAAGATAAAAGTTTTTAATTCTGGCATGAATGTGACGCTGCATGACTGGAATATTTAAACATTTCTATACATTATGGCATTTGATTCCTTGGTGACAGGACAGCAGAAAGGCACTGGCCTGAAGTTGCCATTCATGCAGAGATTATTATGTTAAAACATGCACATGTTGAAAACTCATTGGACTTGTCTTGTACTCAAATAACAGAGTTTTGTTTATTATTTATGCATATTTGAAATCTCTATTATGACTCTACATTGTGTACATATCCTGTATGACATTATATTGTACCGCAATGCCATTGTAGGACTACAATAGAGTTATCCGTTTCCTATTCAAGGACAAAATAGTCATGAAGTGAGAGGCGAACCAGTGATCATACGCTGGTCGACATTGACCTCTAGTGGACATACAGGGGCATTACAGCTGTTACCAATGAATGAATGCGTGTCTTTAATCAAATATCAGTGATTTACAAGTTTTAATAATATTGTTCATTATTTTTATTGGAATTGGAATTGGTTTGATGCCTTAATTAGTTAATATTAATTTCGGGAAAGAATAGCATAAAACACTTCAGACAAATGGTTCAAATGAATACCAGAAAAATGAGTGCAAGTGAATAATAATGAAATGTTAAATTATTCAGCATTAGCTCAGAATTTTGGTTGCAAGGTTGTCTTTTGTTGGAAAGTATCCATTGCAGAGTGATAACAAATGCAAAGAGCCTAGATCATTATGTGTTACGCTACGTATTTCTTGAGCTCCATTCAACTGGATGAGTTTTACAGATCATCTATTGGTTTGTATTAGATTACAGTGCCTGCTTTGGATTGTACTATGTGAATCAGACTAATCTTTGCAAAGCACACATTTAAATGGGAATTACCAACTATACACTTTAGTCCAGTTAATTGTTCCCAATAGAGCTAAGGTATATTATCATGCTTATTCATTTACACGTTTCTTGTAAAGATCTAAGGAGGTTGCCATGGAATGTCTTGAACTTATTTGATCGAAAATTATGTTTTAGCCTCGTATGTGTATTTAAATAAAAATAGACAGTAAAGTCACACTTAAATCTTACACATTAATTTCTGGGGATATGCTCAGGAAAATGTTAAGATGATGACTGACTTTGCTTGTCCATTACATGACAAACCATAGATTTTGGAGAATAAGTTACAGAGTTCCTATTTAATAGTAGTCCAGTGCAAGATGCACTTAATATTACATATTAAATCATTACCACAATCATATCATGCACCTATTCATTCAAGTAAGCCAAATTTGAAAATACATTTGTGTATTAGTCATTTTACCAGAACATTTAAATCTAATTAATTTCGTTTTTTTGTGTCTGATGAACCTTGACAGACTATATTACAGTAAGATACAGTAAGCAAGACATGCTCTGAATGCCATGTCACAGCGTCTCTCGGTATTATTCAGATATATTTTTTAAAGATAGAACCTAGCAATTGTAAAACGAAAAAGGTATTAACAAGGCTATTCCTGAACACTCACCGATATGCTCCAGATCTGCATCCCGTCGGTGTAGCCAATCATGAGGCAGAGAGGAGGATCTGTTGTACCACTGTGCATCTCCATGAACTCAGGGTTACGGGCCGTGTCTGTCCAAACAGAGGTGAAGAGCACACACAGTCAGCATCCAATGACACAACATCCGACAATGTTATTTTAGGATTATTTGAACTATTGATTATTGTTAATTGCTATAGAATATAACAACCAAGGCTAGAAAATTGTTGTTAGCCTTTCTGGGCCATATTGAATCTTAAAATCACAAAAAAGATGATATATACATATCACAAATATATATATAGACATGTACACAATACACTGAATGTGCAGTGTACATCCATGTACAGTATATCAACGTGTCTCAGGGCACAATTCTCTCATGCATGCTTTAACAAGTTGAAGGTTATTGAAATATCAGTCGAAATCTAAATCAATCCAAAGCGAGTGACACAGGCATACATAAGAGAACTAGACATTTATATCATGAAGCAATATTTTTCGGAACAACCGATCATGTGGATAACGGACACTTGGTTTGGCAGTTGTTTGAGGTCAACTCAATCAACTAAATTTCCATTTTCAATCAATGAATGGGAGTATGGTCTGAATGGTCTGAATGGTCTGAAATAATCAACAATTACAAAGTAAGCAGTAATGGTTCTTGTTCAGTGCTGCTAAAGAACCTGTGATAACCCTTTATTAATGTTTTTTCCACTGCTGACTATATTATAACGTGCCAAAGTACCCATGCGGATTTCAGACACTGGGCTGCACTAGGCACAAAGCGTAGGCCAAATAACAAACGTGGAGCGAAACGATACTGCAGACCATTGATTGGTCAATCACACTCTGCCCCAAATCTGCCATTTGTTTAGATCAGACATGTTTTTTCTATATATCACATCGTCATCACATCAAATATATCACATGTTGTAAAAATATGGCAGAAACTAAAAGGGCAAACACTAAAAATACATAACTGCAAGATATCTGGGTTCTCCATCGTTTCCCCGTGGGGTTGGGTGAGGGTGAAGTACCAATCTTCTCTGGGTTTATTAAGTCCACATCAGTGCTGGTCTTGCATGATGCGGTTCATTACAATTATTTGAATTCCAGGTCAAATCTACGTTCTCTTTCTTTGCATTCTGCTGAAGGGCCAGCCCTGTTTAAACACTGGTTTCAATGTATTTTAACAATAATGATGTGTACAAAAGTATGATGATATGGTCTATCGGTGTGCCCTTTAAGCATATAAAACTTTAAGAATAGGCAAAGGGGAAAAATGGGAAAAAGTGCAAAGAAGCAGCATATGAACAATGGGCACAGTATAGGCAACAGTCAAAGCCCTGCTATGTGTTGCTAGTGGGACAGAGTACGTCCAAGTACTCTGATGTCTACTTGGGATCATCATGTTTGATCATTTTTTTGTCAATCATGATGAGGAAAACTTCTTGTAAGAAACAACCTTACCATTGACGTCAGCCTTCTCAAATCTCACCCAAATGATTTTCTCCTTTTCGTCAGTCGGAGGCGCTCCTGTGTATGCCTGAATGTATACCGATGGAAACATGAGAAAACACTTGTCATGATGGAAACTGCCATCCCCCAAATCCTTTAGCTTTTCTCCTGAAGTATAAAAGTTACCTGCGGGACCACATCTTGCAAGAATGTCACCACACTTTCCATGTAGGACTGCTCCCTGAAATACACATGTTTTTCGTTACAGGCATCCACACAGAAAAGTGTCAGAATATTTTACTTTTAGGTGGCTAGAAAGAAAGTTTCTATGAAAATGTAGGGTATATACGTAGGTATAGTTTTGGGGGAGATTGATTTTGTGAGCACAGGCCATTGATGATTTTAGAATGAATCATATGCATTTCTTTGTGTGGAGACTGCATGTTTGTGCAGCTCGTGAGACCCAGAATGGAATCCCCTCTTAGCTTATCTCTGTGTGGAGCCTTTTATTATTTCAGTGTCTGTGTGGATTTCCTCCAAATGTCTAAAGCAGAGCTAACTGAAGTCTAGGCTAACTAAAGACCATCGATTGCATAGGTTTGTGTGTGTGTGTGTGTGTGTGTGTGTGTGTGTGTGTGTGTCTGAGTTGGACCAGGGATCCATTCAGAATATTTCCCTGTCTTTTCCATTGTTAAGGATACCCCAATGTCATTAGTAACCCATGAGGCAGGCACAAAAACAGTATGTCTATCAAACCACAAGGCATGGGAAATGTGTTGTATACACACATTAACTTGTTTTTGCAAGTGACTGGAGTTGTGTATATTGAGTTCAAGAAAGCACACATCTAAATGAGACTACTGTAGTCCACTCGTACCTATCAACAGGAATAGTTTAGATTCATTAAGTTCCTACAGAAATGTCCATATTTTGTTGTACTTCTCTTCAAGGTTAACAGCACTCATGATCTCAAGTGAGTTCAGAAACAGACACTGGATACTGACTCACAGTTGACTTAAAACACACAAATGCACTTTGGGCTGCGCACAAACAAAATCAATGACTTAACTAAAGGTGATAACATATATTGAGTACAGAGAAACTGACAGATAATATGGACATGATATGGACTATTTAAACAGAACTAAAAAAACAAAAAACAAACTGAGATTATAGCTAAGAACACTGGGTTTTGATAAAAGCAAAAGAAAGGACTTACGTGGCAGCTTGAGCGCGCACCACAACCCCTCCAGCACAGCGACTTGGTCTGCGTGGGGAGTCAGACGCCATGTTGCCTTGTATTTTCTTTATCCTACGTTAAGGACAAAGAGATGACACCTAAATCCAAGTGTTTTATGTAATAAGACAAGGAAACCAAATAGCAGTTCAAGATGAAAAGGGAAGTTATGACCTGCTTTTAAGCAGGTTTTCAAAAATAAAGTTCTGAAAGGAGGCATTACATTGTTGTTATTATTGTTATTATGATTAATAGTTGTAGTATAGTACGTTGAGGGTTAGTAGTAGTACTCTTACTTTATAATCTACTGCTTATGTTCTGCTGTGGTCACCAAATGTTATGCACATAGTATTTTTTTATGCAATCAAAGACATGTGCAGGTGTACCAACATCAACTTCCAAATGAGCATCCATGAAAAAGGAGCAGCAAAAAGTAAACAACGTTCAGTGCACTTGTTTAAGACTCTATAGTGTAAGTCAACGTATTACTTATTACCAGCAACGTATTAGTAAGCAATAACCCTTTTTGCTATCAGTAGACTTGTGGGGAGTTGTCAAAACAGAAAACGTTATACGTTATCAGGGTTACCAAGTAATGTTGGAGAGCTCATCTTGACAACAAGGCTGAATTGATTGCTACATTAAGGGCCTAACGTTTAATATGTGTGCCTAATGCGATTAGCTTGAACACCACACAGCGAATATTAATCAGCAATGAGTGCAAATTACGATACAGTTGTTGGACCATATGCACAGCATTAACTAGTTGGATACATCATTGCATTAACCTAGCAAGATGGACCAGCTAGCCACATTCAGTTTAACCAAATACCTCCTAAAGACGTCTCAAAACAGCCGTCACATGGGAAATAATTACAATATAGTGTTTCAATGGTTAATCACGAACCAAGCTGCTGTTTGTTAATAGTCGCTTTCGTTGTCGTATTTGTTTGGTAGATCCAGGGAGCTCTCCTGTAAAACGTCAAAACAGTCATCAAGGTTTGCGGAAGTGTTTTGTTTAGTTAAAAGCCAATCACAACTCCCACTCAGACCAGTAGGCGGGCCTTAGGGTCGAGGACCTATCAAACGATGACTAAAACTGTCGGCCAAAACAAAACACACACACACACATATAAAAACCCAAAATAAAAAAATAAAAAACACAAAATAAGTTAAATACATTTTACTACAAGTACCGATCTACAGGGGGAGATTTCCCATTTTCATTGTCAATTATATAGTATTAATTATTATATTATAATTATATTGTATTGTATATGAATACTTTTCTTTTTTCTACTTTTCCTGTTTTTAAGTGATAAAATATTATCTATCCATGATATAATACTTTTTATACTTTTACTATATATTTAGATAGTATATTTAGATAATAAATGTTTTTCTACTGTTATTGTTTAAGTTTGTCATTTCTAATTTACCCATCGAGATATTTGTCTAACATTGTCATTAGGTTTGAGTACAAAATGGCACAAAAATGATGTCAAATTGTTGTCATGACAACTCAATTACATATTGCAAGAAGCATTTTTCTTATTTTGGAGCATTTGTTACAAAGAAACTTCCTGCAACGACCGGCGCTATTGTTTGGAGATCTGAGAAATGTTCTCTCAAGGCAAGCTTCTGTCTCCCTTTATTGCAGTTAGTCTCAAATGTCCTCACAGACCCACATTAAGCCGTCAAATAAAAAAGAGGGAAAGAAAATAAGAAATCTGGGGCACAAGCCTAGAAGAGATTCAACTCTATCACAACTCTACAATGAAAAGGACACAGGTAAGGTGATCTTTTGTTACAATAATCACAGTGACCATACTACAACCATCACAGTGACCATCCTACAGTCATCACAGTGACCATTCTACAACCATCACAGGGACCATCTTACAACCATCACAGTGACCAATCCAATAACCATCACAGTGACCATCTTACAACCATCAGCGACCAATCCTCCAACTATCAGTGACCATTCTGCAACCATGACAGTGATCGTCTCATGAGTTTTGTGTGACACACTCATGAGTATTGTGAACAGTTTCACCCCTCACTATATAGGGAAGTCCAAGTCCTTCAAATCTACTGTTCAAATCATGCTGAAATGTGGGTCAATGGAAAGCAAAACAGACACTTATTGTGACCACTATTCTGTTTGTTTATGCACGTTAACAGCCAAATGCAAAATACACCCAATGATACACATGTCTAAATAACAACGCAACACAACGGTTTTTTTTCACATAACAATCGTGTAACTTCATTCCAAAATATTTCTTTACAGTTTTGCCATACTTTAATATAAACAATCGCCTCTGCTAATCAATCGTCTCATCTGTATCCTGATGCAGCCGGAACGATAAAAACTGTGTGTCGATAAACGGCGTCCGGGTGGAAAACGGCTAACTGATGTATGTTCCGCGGGAGAGATAGAAGGTTCCATCCATGGATGGATTGGGGGTACATTACTGATGAGTGCCAACTAAAGATAAACGTTGGATTATAATATTGTAGATTTACATTCATTAGTATAGCATACAAAGATACAAAGGTAATTATATAATTGTACTTCTTAGTGACGTTTGGTCTCAAAATGTTATATTTCCTATGTAAATTTGTTATCCCATCCCCCAGGTAGTTAATAATGGGGCTGGCTCACATTATGTAGCAGCCAATATTTCTACCCGCCGGGGCTGTTGTGCTGAACTATGAGTGTGTTTTTACACAGAACGCT
>OMNO01021167.1:0-15035 GCA_900303215.1 Trachyrincus scabrus | reverse complement strand
CCACCCCACCCCCCCCCCCCCCTCCAAAAAAAACACTAGGTTTATAGGGACTCGCTTAACAGGGTTACCATACCTCATAAACAAGCAGAGTCTTTACAGGGTTGCCATATCTAAAACCCTAAAACCCCAACCCCATTGTCACCACACCTCCCCAGTGTATCAGCCAACCCCCACAATAATGTTGTCGTTCACATTGGCAGTGGGGAGGAGTATCTAAACCAGCTCTGGGTTGTCTTTGAGCAACTGGTGACTGCAGGCCTGACCATAAACCCTTCCAAATATAACTTTGCTACACTAACTAGAGTATCTGCAATGGAGTGATCAGGCCCCAGGTCCATAAGTTCCAGCCTTTCCCAGTTCCACAGACAAAGTCACAGGTTTATTGCGTCATTGCTTGGAATGTCAGGATATCAGAGGTTTATCCCAAACTTCTCTAACAGATCCACTGTCCTCTCCGACCAGACGGAACTCTTCCAGCTTCAATGGTCAGATTTTTTGTTCAAACAGATGCTTCTGAGGGTCCTGTTCTCTTGCAAGGTCCTTCCAACGACAGACATCCAGCGGCCTTTATGAGTTGGTAGGTTCGCTATACCCCTACAGCAAAAGAGAGCCTAGCTGTGAAGTGGGCCTACTTGGGATTCACCCTCTGGAGACAGACCACCATGCTCTAGCATGGATGGAGAGGATGAAGGACACAAACGCAAAGATCACACAGTGGTACCTGGCAGTGCAACCCCTCAAACTCACAGTCCATCACGTTTCTGGCAAAGGCAATGTTACAGCGGACTGCTTAGCACACTTGTCCCAGCATGATTCCAGAAGTTGGGTGTGTGTGTGCCAGGGCCAGAATGGTTCCCTCCCATGAAGAATCTATTTGTTTACAACTCAACACTCACAATACACATTACCCTTAGAATAATGACAAAAACACATTGTGTTTTTTTTCATTTATGTCATAACCTATTCCATATTGCCTACTTATCTGAAACAAACACTTCTAAGTAGGATTATCTCTCAGCAGGAGGGCCTCTGGCAAAAGGCTGGAACAATGACAAGGCAGGTGTTTATAGAGTAGTAACTGGGAGATACCAACTTGTGTTTATTTGTAGGGGTTCCCATATATTATGTATTGTATTCAAATTCTAAATGTGTTGTTAAAACATTGTAAGTTAAAATAATCAATTATAACACAACAGTGTTATTTGTCTTACTTCATAGTGTTAGACTCCCTTCCTGTGGAAATGTGTTTTGCCAAATCAGTATAAATGTTTGTCTGAGGAGGAGTCTTGGCCTATTTTCCTAGTTTTTGTTTGAGTCTGTTCGTGTCGTGATGTTCCGTCTCTGACCTTAAAGCTAAAGAGACAAAGAATAATGACTTTAATATGGAATGTTTTGAAATATTTCTGTTTGGGAAATTTCAGTTCATTTGTGCCATACCAACTCGACCCCTCACAGGGTCCATTTGTGTATTTGGAGAATAATCTTTTTTTTTTCTCTAACTAAATGGGGGGAGACAGAAGAACTGCTGCCACAGCAAAAGTCGTCAAAAAGAGAGCAATATGGGTGAGTGTGAATAAATATAATATAAACAGTGAGCTTCAATGAGAACATTATCTGGCAATTTTCTGAGACCAATGCTACTTTCATGCCCCTATAGAAACACAGCACAACAGGGCCACTGTGCAGGAAAAAAACACCATCACTGATAGAATTCTACTATTTCTCAGATTAACATTTTAAATTGTAACATTGTTATTAGCAAGGGATCTGATTTATTTTCTCCTCACTGACATTTGGTGATTCCAGGCATCAACAGTTGAGTTGAGGCCTTTCTCTCTGACATTTCAAGCACATCACATTTTTGGACAACAAAAGTGGGAAAATACTTTATTATGACAGTACTATAGGATGATAAATAATAATAATATTGAATATCCTCCTCTTCTTCTTCTTCTCCAGCAATTATATCAGCAATGTTGTCTGTCTGCAACACGTGCACTCAGCAGGGAGGTCGGGGGGGTATGTGAGAGGAGTTATGGAGGGTTGAGGGTTGAGGGAAGCTGGGGCCGGACTTCTAATGATTGGCCTTGAGGCTGCAGGCTGTTGTGTTGGATGTCCCGAGGCGTGTGAGTGAGTGTCGCACAGTGGAACTCATCACACACATCGTAGCACCCGAGCGACATGTTTTAATCACCTCTCCCGTCCTGGTGTAATGTCGGCCTGCCTGCCTTCTCAGAGACACCATTTAAAATCGCTCATTGACCACCAGACCTTGACCTAAGGTTTGAATGAGGCCTTCTGGTCATGAAAATAGTACGATGAATGCTCTGCTGCGCCTTCCCTTCCTACTGCCCCGCTTGTCATGACGAGTTGATGGAAAATGATGTGTATTGTATTGTAAGGTAATATGTGTATTGTATTGTAAGCTAATATGTGTATTATATTGTAATATGTGTAGTGTAAGGTAATATGTGGATTGTATTGTTAATGTGTATTGTCTGTGTTTATTCTATTGTATGTGTAATGTATTGTATGTATGTATAATGTAAAAGTTTATTGCATAGATGGTATGAAATAAACTGGCTGTACGTAATGGCAGGAAAGGACACTGTCTAAGTCTTGGCTCTGCAATCTGTCACCTAGAGTTCATGCTTGGATTTCTCACTAGATTTTTCTCTCTGCCCCACTCCTGTCTCCCTCTCTTTCTCTCTCTCTATTTTTTTCCCTCTCTCTCTCCCCGATCATTATCTACCCCACTTCTGTATTTTGGCTGATGCAGACTGCTCTGTTTTTCTGCTGGGTTCCAGGGCAGCTAAACAGGTTGCTTTCTATCTAGTCTGTCTGTGTCCGTTATCCTTGCTGACCATAGCATACTGTCAGGTTAAATCCCACACAAGCGGCACTCTTGCATAGCGCTATGATGTACTAGGAGGGTCACTGCGATAGGACTTTAAAGGGGCAGGTTCACTTACACTTTAAATGCCTCCCACGTAGTGGCGCCGGGAGAGCTTGTTGGCCATCGGGGGGAAGAGTGTTTAAGTTAAGTTTAAATCCATGAGAACAGCCTAGATAGGCTCAGCGGTTCCACCTGATCCCCTCATGTCAATTAGGTGCCATGGGCCGGTGGGGAGTACTCTGCCCACTGCTTTTAAGTAGTTGCAAGGGGGGCCACATTACCCACTGGGATCAATAAAGTCGAATTTAACTGAACTTTCTAGTGGCTCTCCAAGGGCATATAAAAATAAATAAATAAATGAATAAATAAATAAAACAGGACTGTTTGTGTGTGTGTATGCCTTGGGCCAAGGCAATATCTTAGTCTGTAGATCTATGTGTCAGAGTCGTTGTCACCCATCCGTGCGAGGGCTAAAACGTGCGAGTTGCGACTACCGTGCAACTACTAGTGCTTTGATGCTACATGGACGCAAGGACCGACCCCGCAAGAACACCCCCAACCCAGCTTCGCCTATTTCCGCATTGGACCATGACAGCGCATGGTTTGGTGTGCTTATATATTCTTTATATTTCTTTACTTTTATTTCTTTTCTTTTTATTTCAATTTTTTATTTTTTTATTTGCTTGGTTATTTTTTTTCGTTTTGAGAATACACGGCTAACTTAGACTTTAGACTGACAGACATTAGTTGAATCTGCATTTGGAAGATGTATCTAGGTATTTATTAAATCACATATCAGTTACCATCAGAACTATAAGTCACGCGATGTAGCCTATTAGGCCTACCAAGTTTCGTCGATATTATGCCCCAGACAGAATGGATGTAGTGTTTTTTGTTTGAGGGGTTACAAAAGGCAAGGCCTACATTGTTTAGTAGGTTAAGGTAGGATATAGTAATAATGGCAACAATGACATTAACCTTTTTAATTATATAACTATAGGAACGAGTAAATTATAACGAGAACTCTAGCCATACGCGTGCATGGCAATGCATCTCAGACACAAGAATGCAGTTATTGTAGCCTATTTAGTGTTAGGCCTACATATTGTACAATTTGAGAGACATTTAATATATTTGGTATACTTAATATATTGTATATAATATAATAATATAATACACACAGTTGTATTTCACATTGGTGCTATCATGACTGATCTCCTTCGCTTGCAGCGAAGCGCTTCTATCTGCTGGGTTTGGATGCCTTCGTGGGCATTTCATCTTGCGTCTTCTTTATCTTGTGTGGATGAGCGCTCATGTCTTTTTATCTCACATGGATGGGCACTTGCATCTTTTGTCCTGGGAGTCGTTTTTTGCATGGATAGGGTGGATCCTGTCAGAGTGACACGTTCTACATAGAACTACAAGTACTACGAGTAAAAGCTGCCCGGCGGCATAATATTAAGGTGCGTGTTAAAGCCAAATTACCCATAATGCCACAGCATCAACACACACACAACAGACACACACGCTCTACAATAATTGTAGGCCATGACAAGACTTGAAATGTAATTGACAAACATATAGGAGGCCTCATTACAAACTTAGCTGGCTAACCTTTGTACAACCACAATACCAATGCCAATACAATCACATGGTCCACTAGAAAAAGAAAAAGTAGTTTCACATGAAACTTTTTTTCCTCTAGTCCTTCTTTGTGAGTGTTGTTTTGAAGGTTTACGCAAACACATAAGTCAGAGACTTTCAGCACCTCCATGGTTCACATCAGCTCTTCAGTGTTCTTCGAATCATAAAATCCCCCAGAAAATCCTCCAACTGGAAATTCAGGCTAGCTGCCTGATTTATAAAATAAATAGACAAATGCAAGGTGCAATTCAGAGAAGTTTCATGGCAATGCAAGACACTAACACAAAGGATCTCGATGGCAAAAGTGTGACTTTAACTTAAAAAATATAAATTCCCTGAAAAAGAATCATAAAATTGGCCCACAGTTGGCTTTGTTAATCTCTCATTAAAACCGATGGAGCCATTGTGTTGTTCTTGTGTTGTGACACCCAGCGCATTGCAACCGTGAACCATTGGGAAGAAGAAAAGGCATGGTTGCTCAAAAAAGGCTAAAGTGTTTTTGTGGAGTGTGTTGTTGGTGGCTGGTTTAAGCAGCCTCACCTGGTCCGAGTCAGACTGATTAGACTCTGGGGCTGGGTAAGGCTGCACACCTGTGGGGCATTGGCCAATCAGGCCCACAGGTTAAACCAGCCACCAGCAAACACACTTGAGGGGAGCGCTAGCATGTTCCATCTGCTCTGCTTGTTCAAACCACCACAAACTGTACAATAAACTGGTTTAATCATCTGACTGTGTCCTGCTGTTGGAGAAGCCCTGGAAAGCCACGGTAGATGGCATGTGGCAGGGGGAACTGCCACAGTTTTTTTCGGTGAGCGGTGTCACCACCACCACCGTCTCTGAATCTCTCATGTTTTCTATGTCTTTGATGTTCTTTCTCAATTTATAATCCCTCCCCCCCGCCACACACATTTTTTTGTCATGTAGAAATGTGATTCGTTGCATGGCTTCCTAATTGGTGACATTGTTGGAAGCTGTTTGTTCAACCAACGTTGTTGAGTAACGATTTTTCCTTGCTGTCAAAAAAAGCCTAGCTATAGCACAGGAACAGTCTGTTTGATTCTCCTGTGTTCATTAAACCCTCTCCTGACATGCTGACATGACACATCACACTTTTTTATGTAGTATTTTATCTAGGATTTTAAATGTTATATACTTCTCATATAATATAATTTTTTTTAATATCACTTCATAAATCTGCCAAGGCTGTTTGAAATCACACGGTTCCTCCGGTCTTGTTTTTTGTGTTCTCTGTCAATCACTGCATCACAGTGGCCTTTGCGCTCTGGTTTCTCTCACTTTCCTCTCTGCCTCTGTGTGATGCTTGGCAGATGACCCAGAGATCAAAACCTCATTATTCTTTTTTTTTATTAGATATTGAACGAAATAACACATTTTTAAATGTTAAGAGGCAGAAGCAATCTGGAGAATATTGTGATAACAAAGCCTGGGGCAAAGTGTTTTGTTTTTACTGGGGTGACTTTTTTCAGCCTTTTTTTTAGCCTTGGTGAGGATGTCAGGTATTTCAGGATGTTTTGAAATCATTGTGCCAATCAAGCATGACATTTTTGTGGAGAATGGAGAGCCATTTAATGCGGGCTAAAACAGCCTTGGGGTTGTTTTATTTGTTCAATACTCCAAATCATAGGGACTAAACAGACAAATACACCACCTTTCAGGTATGTGTGGTATTCATTTTGTTTGAGAAATTTCATCAATTGAAAAACTGATGGAGTGTATTTGTCTTTTACAGTGTAGTAGTTTGTAACAGCACATTGGACATCATGTATAAAACGGATTTCACATGGACTGAACACACACAATTCATGAAACCACAATAGACCATTTAAACAACAAAATGTGTGTGAACAAATGTTGCTAGGGCTGGAGTCCAGAAAACCATAAAACATTGGACCAGATAATGTTTTTTTCGACCAAACTGGGGCTTGGAAAACTTTTCTGTTGTGTTTTGAGGTCTGTCCCAGTTTGTCGGATTAAGCAAAGGACCTGCTTTGTTTGCTTTATTGTCCTGCTTTTTTTCTTTTATCCCCTTGCTTAACTTGTCGCTGGTGTATCTTCATACAAATTTGAAAACTAATTTCCTGTAATTCTAAAATATCAAAAAATTCATTAACACATGGAATGAACTTACTTTTTTTTTTACAATAATGTCTAATAGTGTATTGGATTACATTGCTCTGATTTTCTAGGTGAATAGTCTATTGAATACACTTCATGTCCTGCATATTTTTCAACCATAGTTGCATTGATGTTGAACCAGTGTTGAACTCATTCAAAGTCATACTCAAAAACAAATGATTAGATATATTACTTCCCCCACTTTGAAACATAAGCATAATCACTGTCTAACCCCAACTACAATTACAATTGCTGCATATGAACTAGATGTCCAGAGATGTCCAAAATAGTTAACCATATTTTGATAGCCCATTTATTGCTTAGATATAGGGCTTCCAACATGACCCTTGCTCACGGTTCAAAGGTCAATAAATCAGAGAAGGCAGCTGCAGCCAACCAGAAGATCTGGGAAAAAATCTCACACATTGTTAAAAGTATCCCAACATTTCCCAGACACACCTCTTTGATGTAACGTGAGATCAATATATCACCAATTCAAATATTAGCTTAGGCAAATGGAGGAAACAAAGCCTCAGATATAGCAATTCTCAGTATTGAAATACCTATACTACTGTATCTCTTGCCTGTGTGTGTGTGTGTGTGTGTGTGTGTGTGTGTGTGTGTGTTGTGTGTATGTCTCCTTTCTTTCAATGCTAAGTTAGTTTTTTAAATATTAATTGTTATTGTCTTTACCTCTCCATGTTTGTGGTGTATGTATACCCATATGTCTGTTGATTGTGTTATATTGTGCACAAAACACAATAAAGAAAATAGAACAACAGACATGACATGTCTCAAAATGTTACTCTAAGCTGAGACCTTACCAACAATGTATGTGGTTTTGTTCTACGATAATGTACAAAAAAATCTGGTGAGGATTCTAAGACAATCTAGCTTGTAGGGTAACATAAGTCAGTTTGAGAGATGTCTTATCTGCCTTATCTGATGTATTGACCTTTGAACCCTGAGCAGGGTTCACGTTGGAAGCCGTATATCTCAGCAATAAAAGGGGCTATCGAAATATGGTTAACTGTTTTGGACATCTCTGGACATCTAGTGAACATCTAGAAGGGCAGCAATAGATAAATCGTAGTTTTTGTATTTGGGGTTAGGGTTAAACGGTGATTGCATAGCTTATGTTTGAAAGGGGGGGGTAATATACGTAATCATTAGTTTATGAGTATGACTTTGAATGACTTCAACACTGGTTCAACATGAATGCAACTATGCTTGAGCATGGTTGAAAAATATGCAGGACATGAAGTGTATTCAATATACTTTATTCACCTAGCCTATTGGTTAGTTGGGTGGGGAAACCATGACAACTCAATGCATTCTTTTTTGTGAATATATTATTAGTATTTTTAGTTAGTATTTCAGGTAGCATTTCAAATACATTTTGATTGAGTTTTTATGGTTGGTTTCCCCAAAGATTCTAGGTTTCCCCATTCAAACTAACCAACATGGCCACTAGGTGGCTTCTAGTCACGCCATCCACTGGCTGAAAGACCACAATGAATTCATTCACATTGTACATTCATTCAGATTTCTTTCTTATAAAATATAGCTTTATTAAATGTGTACTAAAATAAGTCGGCAACAAGTAATCTTTAATATAGTGACAATAAAGCAAAACTGGGTCATAACATGCTTCACCACAGAAATATATAAGGACGTCATCCAGCCAATGCGAGCTCATGTTACATCTCTGTAGCTTCTCTCCGTTTACTTTTGCAGTGGCACAGTTTGTGCGTGAGCTTTAAATAAAAGGCTCGTCTTTGTTAAAGTAGCTTGGGAAATTAATTACGTAAAGGAAAAGCAATAAGGAAATGAATACGGAAAACAACGAACGAAAGGGATTATTTAAACGTCCTTTTAAAAGAGTGTTAAAAAAGCCATTATTAATTTAACCAGCACTAAATGGATTGTTTTA
Organism: Trachyrincus scabrus; assembly: GCA_900303215.1. Lineage (NCBI taxonomy): Eukaryota > Metazoa > Chordata > Actinopteri > Gadiformes > Macrouridae > Trachyrincus > Trachyrincus scabrus. The sequence goes on along the minus strand of OMNO01021167.1, from coordinate 6,426 downwards.
TAAGCCATTTTAGTAAATTCAACTATAAATGTAGGCTACTCTTTAAATGTCTGTTTAATACTTTTTCTCCCATATCTGTTTAATTTAATGCTGCATAAAAAGCATCTTTGATAATTGTTCAATGCGTTCTTTATTAAATGGATCTTGAAATGGGTCGCTTATTAAACATTCGTTCATTCTTTCCGTGGCATAATTCGTCCCCCCATACCGTAAAACTTGTCGAACACGTGGGGAACTCCGCCCACCCGGGACAACTACTAAACGTTGTAGAACGAACAGATTTTATAGAGCCTCCATAACAATGCATGACTGCACAACGGCAAAGGCTTTTGACTACTTAAACAGTAAAGCAACTCAACATGTGGCGGTCAATGTTGATATTGTGGCGGGCAGCCACAAATAAATTAATCTATGGGAAACACTGCACCTTGTTAAAACCCAATTCAAACAATTGCATCTTGCAAACAAACATATGTATTGAACAACAACATTGAGCAACCAGTACATTAATTGAAGAACTGCTGTCCATGAAGATACACAGGCCTGATACAGATTATTTTCAATATCATCTCATGGGAAAGACCTACTAAGGATTTGCTCTAATGACCCTCTGATTTGAAGGCCGTTCCCCTGTAACCTTCACACTGTATTTTGCATGAAGGAACATCTGCAGCCCGACTCAGGGGAACTCTGGTTTGATAATGCCAGAATCATTTAATCCACTCATCAACAGATGCTATATTCAATCCTTCGGAGATGAACCCCTCACCCCTCTGTATTGGCCAAAATAAATAGCTAATGTCATTTTTGTGTGTGTGTATGTGTGTGTGTGAGAATTGTGTGTGGATTAATTAATTAATTATCTGTATCGAGTGTGTACTTACCTGTGAGCTGAGTTCACTCGCTAATAGAGCGTTGGCCTCTGTGGAAAATATAAATAGCAAAAAAGTTAAATCTAATATTATCCAAGCTATATTTCAGGCGCCCTTAAAGATCTCCTGCACACATTTTTTGAAACTGGGAAATATTCAGTAATATTCCTGTAGCAGTCGACCCTGCTACATGCCAATAAAGTGGCTTTCCTGGGCTCCTCAGACCACAGGACACAGGCAGTTGTTGAGTAGAAACTGGTTTATTGTAAAGTTGTAGTTGTTTCGCAGGCAGAGCAGGTGGTAAGTGCTGACATGTCCGTACTCCACTTGAGTGTGTGTGGTGATATACTACTGTAGTACTGATACTCCTGTAGTACTGTATACTCTTATCTATCATGCTATCATGCCTGCCTATATAATTATCATATTTGGCAAATTGGACACTAATATTAAACAGCTTTAGGGTTTTGGGACATGTGTTCATCTCTTGACCTCTGAGCCATTTTGAAGATGAAGATGAACACAAGCTAAACGTGTGTAATGTGTGTGAAAAATGACATTTTGGTAATTCTCTATTGTGGATGAAGATCCAACCGAAAACACGCCGAAATCTCTCTTTGCTTATAATCACATATATACACTGGCAGAGATAATCTGCCAGTGTATATATGTGCCTAGTGTGTGTGTGTGTGTGTGTGTGTGTGTGTTTGTGTGTATTTGTGTGTGTGTGCAGGTGTGTGTGTAGAGTGTACAGTATGTGACATTTAATCGGTATTCTTGACTAAAGAAACAGCAATACATCAATCAGACAACTGGATACATTAAGCCCAGATGCCGGCCATGCTCTCTGGGGATAGATGTAACTGAGCCATTTTGAATGGACATCGCAGTTCAAGATTTTGTTAAAATGTTGTCAAAAATGTGTTCAAACATTTGGCATCCAACAATAATTGTATTCACATTACGCATTTTGTAAACACAGAACATAATAAAGGTATTAAAAAAAAGAAAAGAAAGAAATATGATTCACAAAATAGCTTTTTTAGCAAGGCCAAACTTGCAATTGACTTAACAGAAGCACCAAGCTTCAGGAGTGCTATGTAATACGCTAATGAAATATGCAATGTCATGCTAATTCCACTAGCTTCCAGACATTCATTTGTATTATTAGCGAAGAGAGACATACTTCATTGTTGACAATACATATTAAAAAAAATACAATAAAATAGAGGATGTAAATGTTTATAGACATTCATCCATTATTGTGTCAATGGACCTGTTAGAGGTCAAACATGAATTTAAATTAGCAATAGGGGGTGGAAAAAGTGCTCCCACTATAGATGGGAAGACATGAACAATTGACATTGATTTATTGACAATAAATAGTGAAATCATTTTACATTTGTTCATGGGTTGTTGGGTAACCTAGGACTATTGGACATTATAAGGCCTCTTGCTAAGGGGAATTGATTTCCTCGATGTTTTGTGCTGATGTAGATTATGAAACGCTACCATTAAATCATACAAGCTAACATTTAAATATGTGTTTTCAATTAATTATGAGGGGTTTATCAAAACACCCAGATCATTGTTTTGTTTGTTTGGGTAGTCATGGTGCTACTCAACATTAGTGTACTGCTACAGATCAAAAGTAATTTTTGGAAATGTATTTGTCAATGCCTTCTCAAGATATTTTTTTCCTTTCTTACTGGGTCTTTTTTTTTCTTCTTATTTTATGGCCCAGTGTAAAGCCCTTTGAATCTCTAATCATGATAAACTGCTATGCAAATACTCTTGGCACCTAATCTTGGCCTATTCTGGCGGGCCAGGTCAAAATGATATGCGAATGATTTATTAGAACATAAACAATCAGAATCAATTTCCCCTGGAAAAAAACTGTTTCTGAGCAAGAATGAGAGCCAGTTCAATTTCCTCCAATAGGAAACCGTTTTATCCGCTTTGTCCCGCCCCTACCGCCCTCTCTGTGTGCGTGCCAACGTCTGTGTCTGCTGTGGTAAAAGTTTCAAGAGCTAAAAACAGTTTAGAGAGCGGATGTCGTCCATATTGAAAAGGCAAAGGGAAACAATGAAAATCGGCAATTCAACATGGAGTGGACTGTGAAATGTCTATTTAGTAATGTGGGACCGAAGCCCATATGTTTGATCTCCAACGAGGCTATCACAGTAACAAAAGATACAATCTGAGAAGTCACTGCATCACGCATCACTCAACTTTCAATATAGTCTACATATCCGATGGTTTTCAGATGCTTGTCGAATCAAAGTTCAATCAAGAGCCGCTCTGTGAATTACCAACAGACGGTAGCTATAATGGCCCGGTCGTGTTCGGAAAACAGGAGCACCATAGCCTCCCTCCATGTTGGAATGATTCTTGGTAAAAAAAAAAGAAAAGAAGCCATTCACAGATTCTGAAACAGTGAAACACTGCATGCTGTCCTTGAAGATGTAGTGACCGATGATAAGGTGAAGAAGAACATAATTTTGTCTATCAAAAAAATGCCAATGTCCCATCACATGATCAATTGTTGCTGATTTATTGCTTAGGCCATTTATTTTGATTGTTAATTTGAAAGCAATGGAGCTGTCATTCGTGAACTCCCCTAATGGAAAACAGCTGCAGATACACAAAAGATTTACATGCGAGAATGTCAACAAGAAAGAAAATAATACTGGAAGTGCACGCAGTATTCACATTTCAAATGCAAAGGTATGCACTTTATTAGGCTATTATTATAGCCTTATAGGCTGTTATTATTGTTGTTTTTATTATTATTATTATTATTACAAAGGGCGCATCACTGTCACCGATGGCTTGGTCACCAAAGTGAGCATGACCATGACCATCTCCCATCCCAAAGTGGCATTGGTTACACAAGGAAATGCCTACATTGTTAGGAGATACGGTAGGATATAATAATAATGGCAACAATGACATTAACCTTTTAAATTATATAATTATATGAAAGAACAAATAATAGGCCTAACGAATCACGCAGTTGAGAACTCATGTATGCCGATGTGTGTCTGACACAAGAACACATACAAATTAGTTAGTTTTATAGGCTGTATTGTACTTCATTTGAGGGACAAGTCAACGCTGGTATTATAATTATATAAACAAATAAATAATAACGAATCACGCAGTTGAGAACTCTACTCTGAGCGTATGGCTTTGTGTGTCAGACACAACAGTCATCCATCAAATCTGTTTGCAGCAGCATTCATTTGATACGCATGATGTGGTCACCAAGGCCACCAATTAAGTGGATGATAAGGGGGTGGCTATTAAAAGTTCCATCATAATATTGTAATCCAATAATCCAATTGTATTGTCATTATTGTAATTAACAAACAACAAGCAGGTAGCATAGTTAAAACAGGATTTCACCACAGTAGAATTCTACATATTTAAAATCATGAGTATATCAAAAGAAGAATGATCAATATCAACCCAGCACGGCAAGAGAATTAATAGTAAACTTGTTATAAACTATTTATTAACTATTTAACACCTTTTTAAACACATTATTTAAAAAGGTGCTGCAGGCAGATGGGTAACAACAAATGTATACGCATACAGGAGTAAAGCAGAACACCAATTTTTATTATTATTATCATCATCACAAATAGGCAGTCTATACAGTTGAGTTTGTGAGTTAGGCACAGTTACCTCTGGTTTTCAACTCAGAGATGTGTAACTAGAACATGCAAAGCTTTGTACTGTCATTGAAAAGATCTTAAAAATGCATTCTCTACTTAACTGGCAGCCAGTGCAAGGTTGTGGAAATCGCAGTGATGATGAGGCACCTACGTACTGTGTGTCTAGACTTAAGTGAAATGCCTGGCAGCTGCATTCTGTACCTGTGGTACCCAAGCCAAGGCAGATTTGCTGATTCACTGTGAATAGACTATGTTAGAAGATAATGCTGTTCTGATGCCTTGGAAACACTCCTTATTTTAAATAATCCTGACTTGAACTAGCTGTTATGTGGATGAAAAAGTTATTGGGTGGTGGATTGGATATTACTGGACCAGTGAACTGAGAGATCTGCTGTCTTATACCAAACATTCAAAGTGATTGCGACATTCCCGACCGCTTTCCCCTTAAAGCCCGGCCTGCACACTCTTCCTAGTCAGCAGCTCAGGAGGTGCAACCTATAAACCACTGAGCAAATCACCTCACACCTCCTGCTCGGTCGCAGGGGGAGTGCCATCAAAACATGGAGATGACAGATAGAGAGAGACTGTTGTGACTTGATGACCGTGAGTGGACTTTGATTGATGTGATTTCTAAACCTGGTCATTTCTAAAACCTTGGAATATGGCCATAATGGGGAACTTGGGGAATGGGGAATATAGTTTTCCCAAAATAATCAGAACGCCTTATAATGTATATCATTCCACCCTACTGCCTAGTGCTGACGCATCCCTAGCGGACGACCTGAACTCATTCTATGCACGGTTTGAGGCTAGCAACAACAGCGCTAGCGTAGCCGGGGTGAGTTCTATCGCTGGGGATGAACACACACTCTCTGTGACTGAGCACAGTGTGAGGAGGGCTCTGACGAGGGTGAACACCAGGAAAGCTGTTGGTCCAGATGGTATATCTGGACGAGTACTGAAGACCTGTGCTAATCAGCTAGCTCCAGTGTTCACTACAATATTCAACATCTCCCTGGCTGAGTCTGTGGTCCCCGCCTGCTTCAAGAGATCCACTATTGTCCCTGTGCCCAAGAATGCTTCTCCAGCAAGCTTGAATGAATACCGACCGGTGGCCCTCACCTCGGTGGTCATGAAATGCTTCGAGAGGCTGATAAAGGATTACATCTGCGCCTTCCTCCCTTCCTCCATGGACCCGCTGCAGTTTGCTTATTGTCCAAACAGATCCATGGATGATGCTGTCTCCCAGGTACTGCACACCACACTCATCTTGACAGCCAGAAGGGGGGCTATGTGAGACTGCTGTTCATTGACTATAGTTCAGCTTTCAACACCACGACGAGAAGGCCTACCTGGAGGAAGTCACTGATCTGTCACTCTGGTGCCAGGACAACAGCCTCCTCCTGAACGTCACCAAAACTAAGGAGCTGATTGTGGACTTTAGGAGGACACAACAACAGAGGACGTACTCACTACTGGGGATTAATGGGACTACTGTGGAGAGGGTGAGCAGGTATAAATACCTGGGAGTCCATATCACCGAGGATCTCACATGGTCCACAGACACTCTGGTGAGGAAGGCAAGGCAGCGCCTCTACCACCTCAGGCAGCTGAGGAAATTTAAAGTCTCCCAGAGGATCCTTCAGTCCTTCTACTCTGGAGCTGTAGAGAGGCCTACTCCTGTAATACAGCTGAACTACCATTAATCCATCAACACCTAGGCCTACTCCTGTAATACAGCTGTCTTTGGTCAGTGGAATCGAATGGTATAGGACTCATTGGTGCCAGTACTTCAAACTACTGTTCAGTTCAAGTGAAGAAAACATGTTGCAGCAGTGTTTTACTAACAACAATCACATAAATTATTAAAACCC
>OMNO01021166.1:0-10688 GCA_900303215.1 Trachyrincus scabrus | reverse complement strand
TCTCTCTCTCACCGTGTGTGTGTGTGTGTATGTGTGTGTGTGCGCATGTATGCACGTGCATGTGTGTGTGCGCGCATGTGTGCGCATGTGTGTGTGTGCGCGCATGTGTGTGCGTGTGTGTGCATGGGTGTGTGTGTGTGTGGATGTGTGTGTGTGTGTGTGTGTGTGTGTGTGTGTGTGTGCATGTGTGTGGATGTGTGTGTGCGTGCGTGCGCGTGTGTGTGTCTGTGTTTGGGGTTCATGCCGCATTGTTTCCTAAGCCCCCTTGTGCAGCTGATTTACGGACAGATTCCTTCCTATTGCAATGTTTAGAGTCCAGCTAACTTACTTAATGGGTTACTAACCTTATTCATAGACCATTGAGAAGCTATTCTGCTAAACTGATAATTGAGTGAGAGAGAGACTGGGAACCTCACAGTCATATGGCTTTGGGTCCAGGGCTGCTGATCCTGGCATTCAGTAGCTGTGTCTGGTACACTGTCAGCATTCACATACATATACATAGATTATGCAGGCTGTAGCCTCATGTGCAGCTCGGTGTTCTGTTTCACAGCCGTGTGTTACCTCTTTAATCACTGCCATGATCATGGTAAAACATTTGTTCAGGTGTTCAGGGGACTAAAGCAACAATGTATGTGAAACCTATAATATTATCAACACCAGAGACATGAATTAACCTACCTGGCTGTTGTGCACACTCATGTGTAAGGCATTGACATGGACGTAATGTGACTAATCGGTTATGCCTTTGTATGCCATATGAACATATGCCTATGTTTTATATATATTTTTAGTAAATCACACAGTGAATGAATGAAATGTGGACTTTGGTAGGGGTTCGTCAACACTGACTCACTCAAGAGCGAAAGTCAATAGAAGGGAATTCAGTCTGAGAAATGCAACACAATCAGGGCTGCATGGGAACTATACTTTAAATCATTTTTGAAGCTATTTAAAACATAATTAAAACATGCCAAGCTGCGTAAAGAAACTCTACGACACTTTCTTCACTCCACTATATTTTCTTGTGAAATAGTGACATAGCCCAGTGATTCTCAACCCTTTGAGTGGGTCGCAGAGCCATATGCCAATCTTTAGAAAGAAGTCCATGAATGAACTAATGTTTCAATGTTAATTCATGTTTCAATGGCTTGCTATTTCATTGCATTTTGCCCCAATTGTTGCAGCTTTTTGTTTGCTCAATGTTTTTAAAAGTACATGAAGGAATTGTTCATTACTGCAATATTGGTAAATATATTTTTTATTTTTGGGTTGTGACTTAATGACTCATGACACATATGGGTCCTGAGGCTAGACCAGTTGAGAACCACTGACTTAGCTTTTGTATTTGAAGTCTGAGTGAAAACATCTTAAACCCCACTTCTTAAACTGCTGTACTGAACTGTTTCTCCCTTCACTAAGATAATACGCGGAATTTCATGAGTTTTAAGTCATTAATGTGTTCAACATGGATTTATATATTTTTTATTTCTCTTTCTCTTTCCAGAGTCCATCGACGACATCGGAGAAAAGAGTAAGTGTTTGGCCAGTCCTGCGATAACGGGTGACTTTGGCATTTGGTTTTTCTTTGAGTGAACCTCAACCTCTTAGAGAGTTCGGATCCCTGCTTGATATGCGCACGCATATAGCATTTCTGCCTGTGTCGTGATCAGATATAAAGACACGGACGGCTTTATAAACTTGTCCAAGTAGGCACAGCAAGGCTCAGTTTTGCCACGATTGTAGCAAATGATGAGTGCGCGGTTTACCGGGGAAATGAACAAAAATGTTTCTGCCAGAATGCATTTATGAAATTTTGTCCAGTGTCCCCCATACTTCTACTCTCCAGCAGTTCAAATATTGTTCAACGTGTTAAATTGCAGTGGATTGGATGAAAGGCAATAGGTGTTTTACGTACTACGTCATTTATCACATCGGGTCCACGGTTTAGTTCAACTACTCCTGGTGTTAGGAGACAGGGTCCACGGTTTAGTTAAACTACTCCTGGTGTTAGGAGACAGGGTCCACGGTTTAGTTCAACTACTCCTGGTGTTAGGAGACAGGGTCCACGGTTTAGTTCAACTTCTCCTGGTCTTAGGAGACAGGGTCCACGGTTTAGGTGCCATCCAGCAGTCGTGCTGTATCCTACAACAATCACATTAAAAAACACCTTGCTCATGTCACGCTACTTTGACTGCCTCTACAGGAACGAAGGACATACTGTGAACTTCACATAAACACAATGACTTCAGTAGCCATGAGATGCATTACACACTGATGAAGGGCTATATAAACATTGAATGTCTGGAGCCCCTGTGTGGGCCAAATACCATCTCTCTAGATTTGACGAGATAAGGTCACGAATGAATGGGTCACAAATTAATGCAAAAAAACAGTTTATTGAGTAATACACAAACAAATACAACAGTAGCCTACTGTTACCACTATGGTGACCTTGTGAGTTTTAACATAGAAACAGCCAAACTCATTTACCAATGAGCCAGGAAGCGAGTTGCTTGTTATTTATTCCCAGACACACTAAACATACAAGTACTTAAAAACCATCACCAACAGCAACAAACACCTAGGATACCATTTCTTGAATTCCCAAGAATGAGGCTGAGATCAAGGCAACTAAAACAAGACCAGGCCTGTAGAAGTAAAACAGAATATATATAATAATATTCAAACTAAATAATCAAATGAAAAAATTAATTGTGTTAATTCTTAATGAATACTGTGCCAAGACTTACGTGTTATTAGGAGAACAACAGTATTTTATTTTAAAATATTTGAAATTAAGTCCATACCATACTCTTCTGTAGTATATACAATATTTTAACGCCAATAAGGCCACTGGGTTATACATAATCACATTTAAGACACCAACGCATGCTCCCCTGTAGAAGATGTGTACAAAATGTGGTGAAGATTGGTAGCAAAGGCATAGGGTTGCAAATACAATGCATTTCTAATGACATTTTGAAACTCGTACCCATCACAATATTTCACCCAGCAGCATGAAACCTGATATGCAGCATCAACAAGGGGACTTATCCAAACTAGTTTGTGGATCGATCAAATTAACAAGATGGCTGGCAAGTGTTTTTATATTATAGACCACACACACTATTTAGAATCATCTCCATATAATATATATGGATTAGTGGACATTTGGAGCATATGTGTCAAGTTTGGTGATGATTGATCATGGGAATATGCCGACATTGAAACGATTTGAAGAGATATTCAAAACGCTCGTGTAAACAGGACCTCTCTACGGAAATAAAACGTACTTAGATAATCGTCTTTTATTCCACAGAATGTTTTTATAGGTTATGTAGAATCTGGCATGTATGTAAAACAGTATCTAAAACAATACAACCATAATTGAAATCAATGGCTTATTTTTCACTATCCATCCATGCTTTCACATGCATTGATGAAGTAGAACAAATGTGTCCTTAACGGTTATAGACCGTTTAATAATGACTCGCTTGGTTGTTCGATCGTAGCATGAAACAGCATCACACAGTGACTCATGCTGCCGTCCCGCTCTGGTTTCAGTCGTCTACCTGCTGGCCTACCATGTGACCTTCATCATGTTCATGTGGGCCTACTGGCAGACCATCTTCACCAGGCCCATGAACCCCCTCAAGGAGGTGAGTCTCCCCAGATGACCTGGCCAGCACGTATGCCCCTTTTCACCTTTCAGTCTGTCTGTATGGGACCCAACTGCACACTCTAAAGACAACTATCTGTCTGTCTGTCAGCATCTATCTATCTATCTATCTATCTGTCTGTCTGTCTATCTATCTATCTATCTATCTATCTATCTATCTATCTATCTATCTGTCTATCTATCTATCTATCTATCTATCTGTCTATCTATCTATCTGTCTATCTATCTATCTATCTATCTATCTATCTATCTATCTATCTATCTATCTATCTATCTGTCTGTCTGTCTGTCTGTCTGTCTGTCTGTCTGTGTGTCTGTCTGTCTGTGTCTTTTGCAACAATACACAGACGCTAGCATGAACTAGCTTAGCAAAAGCAACCAGCTCCACTGTCTCTTCCCCAGCCACTATGTGCATCAGATGAATGCACATTAAATCAAATCAGCTCGAATGGGTTCACACCCTCTGATGGTGCCGATGCTGTGAGATACCCATGGAACAAGTTTTGCGCATTCCTTTTTGTCCAGCTTTGTCCAACATATTTACGTGTGATATCTTACCCGTTGCCCCACATTCAGTTCCACCTGTCCTACTCGGACAAGGAGGTGTTGGAGCGTGCGAACCGCGGGGAGTCTCAGCAGGAGATCCTGAGACGGCTGGCCAAGGACCTGCCCATCTACACCCGCACCAACTCTGGAGGTACCGGGGGGCTTTGGGGGACTAGCACAGCCGCTGCACCCAGATAAGACCCACCGCATTCGGGTGGACAAAACAGGACCCCCCCGCTGGTCCTGATATATCGTCTCCCTGATCTGTCCTAGATTAGGGGTGCAGGATAGTGTGTAGTAGTTAGGGACGTGTTTGACTCCCAGCTGAAAAGTTTTGGATTCCATCCCCCCCGATGTCCACAACCTATCTTGTACGCATCCCTGAGGAGCACGATGCCTCACCCCCGACTAGTAATTAAAACAATTGAACTTTAAGTCACTTAAGATAAACACACATAGTACATTAAAATGCAAGATGACCCTCTCTGTGACGAGGGAACAGACCGGGCCAGTCTGCTGCTGATGGTGATGTGTCGCGTGTTGTCGCGTGTTGTCGCGTGTTGTCGCGTGTCGGTGACTGAGTCGGCTGTCGTCTCTTCACAGCCATCCGCTTCTGCGACCGCTGTCAGCTACTCAAGCCTGATCGATGCCATCACTGCTCAGTCTGTGATAAGTATGCCTCCTCCGCTCACACACACACACACACACACACACACACACACATACACACACACACACACACCAGCACTCAACACCCAGTGTGCATTTAGCACCGGATGCTGTTGGACTCACTGACCCGCACTGTGTTTTCTTGTCCTGTGTTGCAGATGTATTCTGAAGATGGATCACCATTGTCCCTGGTATGCGAGGCTCTTTTATCATGTGGGAAATAAGAGTCGCCAGGGCTACTAGTAGCTAGGGCTAGTAGGAGGTGCAATTTTAGCTCTCTTTGGTCAGAGGCTTGGACTGTGGTGCTTTTATTGGTGAGGTTTCTGGGTAACGTGTGTAAGAAGTCTCCTGTATTCATTTGTTGATGCCATAATGATGCCGGATGAACGCAAAGAGCACTCTGTAGGAACAATGCCTCAATAATTGAAATGCTGAACACATAATGTACATTGATGAACAGTGAACATGCAGACATATAGACATTGATATATATAGACAGACAGAATACATAGATAGATACACAGACAGGTAGAAATAGATAGAAAGACAAACAGACATACATAGATGGATAGATTGATCAGTTGATTGATGGATGGATACTAACTGACCTGACTTGTGGTTTCTGTCCTGGCTGGCCACAGGGTAAACAACTGTGTTGGATTCTCCAACTATAAGTTTTTCATGCTCTTCCTGGCCTACTCCTTACTCTACTGCCTCTTTATCACTGCCACAGATCTTCAATACTTCATCAGATTCTGGACCGTAAGTACATCATAGTATAGTATCGTATATGTACTTGCACTGTCTGTCTGTGGTGTTTCGTGCCAAATCCTGAATTTCACTTGATGAATTGAATATTTTGATTTTTTTTTTTTGCTTTGCAAGGCTGAAGGTAGAGCGCATGACCGTCTGAGAGAATACCTGGTATGAGCCAATCAGCTGATGAGTAAAACAGGAACAACTAACAATGCATTAACATGAAGACTAGTTTGCTGTAGAGTACATCAATTCAATTCACTAGCTAGACTAACTAACTAACTAACTAATTGTGGGCGTACTTAGGGCTGTTCTACAGTATGTGTTGACTAGTTGTTGTTTTTGCGATCTGTGTTCCTGCCAGAACGGCCTTCCGGACACGCAGGCCAAGTTCCACATCATGTTCCTATTCTTTGCGGCCTCCATGTTCTCTGTCAGCCTGGCCTCTCTGTTTGCCTACCACTGTTGGCTGGTCTGCAAGAACAGATCCACTCTGGGTGGGTAGGTGTGTGTGTGTGTGTGTGTGTGTGTGTATGTGTTCTTGTTTATTACTTTTTTAGTGTTTTTTTAAACTTTTTTTCCATTTATTCTCTGTGTGTTTGTGTGTGTGTGTGTGTGTGTGTGTGTGTGTGTGTGTGTGTGTGTGTGCAGAAAGCAATGTCAAAGTGGCTTAACACTTCTAGATGATTACATTTCAATACCGTCCACCTGCGTACAGCATCTCTACCACATCGAAAGGGGTTCAAACCCCGAGTCTACCTGTAGGCATCCTTGAGCAAGATGCCCTAACCTCTGACCTGCTTCTTAATGACGTATCGCCGTTGTAAATCTCTTTGGATAAAAGCATCCGCGAAGTATAGTAAAATACTGAATAGAATAGGGGGGGTTATGTGTGGGGGTTATGTGTGTAAGTTGTTACATTGCAACTGAGACTTGAGGGGAGAGAGGCAGGACAGGTTTTAATGGAGAACTAGCAAACAAAGAGTACCAGTTCAGAGAGCCAGTGTGTTAGCCACCCTGTTCAGTTCTTTACCGGGGACACCTCAACCTCGGGTTAGCTGTGCTAAATCTGGGCTCCGTTGAGCTTCAAACGGTAACCTTGCCTCCTCGCCGTTCTTCCTCCATCCGTCTAGCTACCCCGCAACGCCACAATATGAATGAATGCTGATCTGTTTTTACCTCCGCCCTCCTCTGGGTTAGATGCATCTAATTGAAGCCCTTATCAAGGCCCTGATTGAATAAAGACTCCATTATTAAACACAGCTGTCTCTCGTTATGTGGGCACAGTGGAACACTTTGTCTCTGAAACGAGTGGATTATCCAGGGGGTGTGTTACATTGTAATGCTATGATGCTAAGCAGCTTAGTAATGGACACTGCTATGCTAGCCCCCTCGCTATATGCTAGCCCCCAGCTGCTACGCTAGGCCGTGCTACAATACCCTCACAGGAATAGCAGTCATGCCCGGTAGCACTGTCCACCAACTACTATGCAGCTTTAAAATATCGGAATCATCTCATTCACAAAATCAAGTGCCAATGGTTTATGATAATATAATTAGGTGGAATATCACATCACTCTAAAGGAAGGATTGTAGAAAGTAGCAGTTAGGCTTTTATCCAAAGTGTCTTACAATGCCATGAGTGCAAATATTCTTGGGAAGCCCCAGTGGGGGTTCGAACCCCCAACCCTGACAGTGTTACTGCCATGCATTACCAGTTGAGGTCTGCAGGACCGTGAAGTGCTATATGTTGTTTTTCATCGTAAATATCAACATAATTGTCTGGTAAAGTCAAGGCCAAGAAAGTCAAGTTTATTTATATAGCACCCCTCAAACACAAGGCCGCTCATAGTGCTTTTTATAGGCATGGATCACATAAAAACATTTAAAAGACTATCATTAAAAGAGAATAATTTAAAGAGAAATGTAAAGTAAGCAAAGCTAAAGGCTAGTTTGTATGTGTATCTCTCAGAAGCGGTGCGGGCCCCTGCCTTCCGCCACGGGATCGACAAGAACGGCTTCAGTCTGGGCTTCAGCAAGAACTTCCGCCAGGTGTTTGGTGACGAGAGAAGATACTGGCTCATTCCTGTCTTCTCCAGGTAACAACTGTTCCTCACGTTTGTCTTCTTCAAGCAGAGCGACTGGAATTAATATTGAGCTATTTAAAGTGTAGCCTATTCTTTTAAATTAACTAATAGCAACTGCATTTTTACAAATATTTTTAGTGTCCAATATTGGCGTCCATATATATATGTTGTAAATTATTGTTTCATGTTAAATATAGAACAGACCTTATTTTACATGTATTTTAATGTACCCTGATGATATAGTCTAGGAGATGGCTGCTCCTTCCCTACCTGTCTGGTCAACCAGGACCCAGAGCAGGCGTCTTCCCCTGAAGGCCACAACGCTAACAAGAGGTAATTGTCCCACAATTTACTTTCAATAATTAAAGGGAGCTACACAAATCTATTCATCTTGTTATGAACGATGTTTATTTACTGTCCTCTTTTCTTTTTCTTTTCGCTCGGGTTAATGTTTAACAGTGCAACGGAAATCCAGTTTCCAGCCAAGCCACTGAGGGAGTCTCAGAGTCGGCTGCTCACCAGCACCCCCTCGTGGACAGAGAGTGACAGTGCTGAGGACAGAGAGAGAAAGGGTAACGATCGGTCCCCATTCTTGCCTGTTTGTATCTCTACACATCTTAGATTAACACATGGACAATGGATTTCACTTCACCTGTCTCTTTCTGCAGGTACCAGCAACCCTATAATGATCATAGAAAACGAGGCATAGCCTTCTATTAAGAATCATGATGTTTAAACCCCAAAAGTAAGTACCGTAAATGTCCTCAAATTCAGTATTAGCTCTTTTATACGTGTTTATACCATACATGTGTGTTTGGTCCAACAGGTTAATGCTGCCCTTTCCCAGTCGTGTGTGTGCCTATCAGGACGAGATGTCTGTCGTCGTTCATAATGCATACAGCCGTCTGCTTCTAACAAGGTTTACTCCATGGCTGTCTTTAGCTCTCCACACAATAAGCAGAAACCAACAAACAACAACAATAATAAACCAAACCCGGGCCACTCTTAAATGAGTCAACTAGTGAACACAACAGGATACAAACAGGTTAACCATTAAGTTCCTGAGAACTAGTGGACAGGAACTGCATTCCAGTATATGAGACTTTGAGTTTGTCCATTCGTTAAGCACAGTATTGTAATGACTGCGGTTTTGCACTTTGTATAATACGAATATTAGTCCGGGTAAGCTGCTTTTGATAACTCCATGTATGCTACACAGTTTCAAGGGTTGCTCATCGTAGGCTAAAACTAAACCCTCTCTTATTTTGTATGCAAGAGCTTAATGAATGCTACATTTTGGTTTTGTGAAACATTGCACATAAGTGTAAGGTACTGTGACTGTTATATGGGTCTCATGGGCCTCTGTAGTTGAGAACAAGGATAAACAAGAAAGGCCTTTTTGTCCCCACACAACTCCCACAACTCCCCAACTACATCATCTACATGCAAAGTTGTAACAATGAACCCGGTGCATGCTCAATCAAAATGCTTCGTCGTATTGAACTGTATGCAAGACAATGTTATTATTTCTCTCTTGCTTGTGACGATTGTGTGAAGTTGTTTTAGTGAATCTATGAACAAGGGCTCTGTTGTCTGACTGCTAGGGTTTTATGTGACCGTATGAGTGAGGCGAGTGTTGTCCTGTCACAAACACACACTGTTAACTTGTATTTCTCTGCATAACCGCAGTTGGCTTCCCTATGCCAGATAGTGCATGTGTATCTGGCAGTGTGTGTGCGACACAGCTTCCATGACACACTGCCAGATGATGTTCCCTGGTCTGTTTTCACCCGAGAGGCATCATTCCGGCCAGGAATCGCTCATTAGCGGTTTCGTAATTTGATTGGTTTATTTCTCCACAAATGTATTGAAAGTTGAAGCGAGCGTCAGTGACACAATGATGAGTATTTTAGGTTTATTGGATTGTGAAAAAAAAGACATTTAGTGGATGTATTGCAGAAATAAACAAAGGTTGCTGTGGGTGCTTTGTTAAATTTGTACTTTCTGACCATTATTTATTTTCTCACACTGGTCATTGAAATTAAAATACTATTATTAAAACACGTTTCCTGTTTTGAAATGCTGTATGGTGTCTATATATATATTTCTATCAAACTCTGACTCAAGAGACGACCTTGTGGTTAGGTTTATGTACTGCTCAGTTGTGCTACCTTACAAAGTGAAAATAGATCACGGCCATGTTCTCCATCTCTCACAGATTTGCTTTTTATATTTCTCATGATGGTGTGAATAGAGCAAAACATAACTAAAATAATGAGTCCAAACAAATCCAGAATGGTTATAAAAGTTCCAAGCCTTTATTTACAAAACCAAAAGAAACAATCCTCAAGTATTGCATATTAAAAAAAAAAAAAATCTTTTACATATTGTAAAAGATGTGATGAGGGAAAAAAAATGATAAAGTGAATATATTTCCATATCTTAACACTGGAAGGTTAACAGGTTGTGATACACAGTCCAATCAACGTCTATGGAAGCTCTTAGGTAGTCTCAACAACACAGCTTTTATTCAAACGTCCCGGTACATGCAGCAGGTTCCAAGCAGCATTGTGTCAATTGTAAAGCAATACAAAAACAAACAGCACAAAAGAATGTGTCATTCAAGGACCAGAGCTACAATGTTAAATGTATTCCACTGAAAGTTCAAGGTGCTTTAAGAGGCAGATTAAAAGGCAATGTTTCTTTTTCATCTCGCTCTCCGATGAGTAAAAGTCACTTTTTTTATTACTATACTAAAATTTTACAAAACCTTCATTTCAATTAAAAATGAAAATGGGCCAAAGTCCTCTGAATGGAGATGTTCATGGTCACCTTGTGGAAAAAATATTTTTTTGGGTCAGGTTGGATAAAGTCGGCTTTCAAACCAAAATAAGCCTATGTGTTGGTACCTATGTCGATCGGTGTGTATACAAGTCGGGAATATTCTG
>OMNO01021164.1:0-14407 GCA_900303215.1 Trachyrincus scabrus | reverse complement strand
GGTTTTCCAGTTCTTCAAAGTGCACCATTAAATGAGTGATAGTAGCAATTACTGTTTGATATATGGGGTGTATGTGTGTGTGTGTGTGTGTGTGTGTGTGTGTGTGTGTGTGTGTGTGTGTGTGTGTGTGTGTGTGTGTGTGTGTGTGTGTGTATATACACACACACTAATGTACCAATCTTTACCATTGGATTTGTGATGTATAGCAATATTGAAGAGTGTGATAATACATTGTTGCAGAAGACTCTGCAGTGTACTCAATATGCATGATTCTGCAATTTTATGAACTGCAAAATCAAGTTCACGCAACTTTGTATTCTGCTCTTTAGAGTTTTAGTACGCAGAGCCAGAAAACTGGCCCAACAGTACTTTTTGGTCTACCAGGAGCCAATCCCCACGGGACAGTTGGTTCAGAGAGTTGCCTCTGTAATGCAGGAATATACACAGTCTGGGTAAGTTTTGGGTATGAATGAAAAACACTGTAACATTGCACCTACACATACATGTACATGCATGCACATGTTTTAAAATGTGTTAACCTATTTTCGTATAATTGCATATTCAGCAATTCAAAAATTGGTTCATTAAGTGAACACAAACCTAGAAAAGCATTTTAATTCTAACCTGGTATGAAACAGAAATTCTTCTTCTTCTTCTTCATTACCGGACCCCATACTTGGCTGCCAAATGTTTAGCAGCACTTATATGATCATTCATGTTCCGCAAGTGACCGCAAAAAAATGCAGAGTATCCAAATACTGAAACGTATATCAAACTGCGATATAAAAAGCTTTCCCTGTGCCTTTTTATTTTCCCGTACCAGGCAGTAAAATATGCATGAAACAGGCTTGGAGTATTGAACGTACACATTGTATTTAAAGTTGAATGTAAACTTTAAAGATTTTCCAAATTTCACAGCACACCACAAGTTTGAATGTTTTTGTGCAGTTTACTGATTAAGCACGGAGTGATCCTTTACAAACTAGTGTTTTCTAGTGATTCAATTACACTGATATTGTACTAAACATGAGCTTTGAATAGAAACCTTTGGAGAAAAATACACACGCAACCATCTTTTCTACAACCATTCTTCTACATGCCAAAAATAAAAACAAAGGCTTGATTTATTTTGTTCCCCATCTAGTGGGGTGCGTCCATTTGGTGTGTCATTGCTGATTGCTGGATGGGATGAAGATCACCCCTACTTGTTCCAGTCTGATCCTTCTGTAAGTGTCTCATTTTAACCACTTACACATGCACTGCGGTCGTCAGGGTTTGTTGAACTGTTACGTCATGTACTTGTTTGGCTGATCAGTAATTACCACCATGTAACAGCCTACCAACCGTTTCGAGTTGAAATGTACTTTAAGAGATTTTCTGTTTTCTTAATAATCTTTTTTTGCTATTGACAGGGGGCCTATTTCGCATGGAAAGCCACAGCCATGGGGAAGAACTATGTAAATGGAAAAACATTCCTAGAAAAAAGGTATAGAGCTTTAGAACTGTAATACACGTAGATTTTTTTACATTTCCCATGGTAATGACACACCTGGTTCATTGGAATAATTTTCAATATTTTTTGATATTATTTGGATCATTAGTTAGGCTAAATGGGTAATGACTACATTATATAATGTTACTTTTGTAGAACCCTGTTACAAACAGTACATAACAATAGAGAATATGTACTGTATTGGTGTAGGAAAAGAGATGAGATGTGTTGATGGTGTTTTAATATGTATTAACACAAGGTATTATGTGAAAGGAAGTTAAAATAATGTTGCGTTGTATTTGGCCTTTCCTTCAAGGTACAACAATGATCTGGAATTGGAAGATGCCATCCACACAGCCATCTTGACACTGAAGGTATATGGATTTATTTACACATTCATGTGCCCTTTATGTCCTAAAAATATTTCCAAATGAGCAGGGACACCTCAACCTGTGATCTGTGAACAATGATGGTTGACTGTTATTAATGGGTGCTAACCACCTCCTTTTCCACGGTTAATGTTGCAGGAGAGTTTTGAGGGCCAGATGACGGAGGAGAACATCGAGGTTGGAATCTGCAACGAGGCTGGTTTCAGACGGCTCACCCCGGCAGAGGTCAAAGACTACCTGGCAGCCATTGCGTGAACTGTTTTTCTGTCCACATTTTCAAGTTAAAGACAAGGCAGTGTATCATTATACCAATTGGCATTGTAACATCCGAATATGTATCAGCTTGTTGCAGTTAAACTGAATTCGAAGGTGGACTATGATTCAAGTAAAATCTCGACATTCTTCTACTTAGAACGTATCAATCCCGTTGTTGAATAAATTTACATGTGTTTATAATACCTCCATGTGATTTTATAATGCACTTAAAACGATTAGAACCAGGGTGGCTTCATTGTTTGGTTCTCAGTGTATGCATCCCATCACGCATGCGCAGAGAGGGAATAAAGGAAGATCTTGAGATTTTACTGACGATCATTGTATAGCGCTTTTACAAGCATTTTCCCAGTTTATATACTTTTTACTTTCTCTGTAAGTTGATGTGCTCAACTAAATAAAAGGTCTTGATGTCACATTTGGTCTGAACTCTGAACTCTAAAATCAGGAAGATTTAATTCAGTGCATTGGTTGGCTTTTGCGGGATTTATAGAAGACCCTGACTCCTCCTGTCTCCTCTCATCCATGTCATGTCATCTTGTATATTTGAGCGCGCACAAGTAGTACTAGTAGCGCGCCCTACAAACAGCCGGAACATTGTTTCTAACAATATATCGTTCCGCGTATGTAGTCTTAGAGCTGCTGGAAAGTTCCCGCTTTCATCGTTCCTTGGGGTTAGAAGATGATTAACCCTAGGACCTCCATTGCTGATATTAAATAGAATTTATCAATTAGTTTGTCTTTTATTAAATTGTAGTGGTGTGCATACATGTACCTCCCATCCCATCTTTTTACGCGCGCTACCACTCAACATCCGATGACGTTTGTGGCGCCAGAATCAAGGGGCACTGGAAGAAGGGTGTGCGTGTGTCTGATGGGTTATTTACATCTGTCTGACTTATTTTAACGGCGTAGCATTTTTTTTGTAATAAAGATTCTTTAGTGTTCATTGATGCCGAGCAAAGCTCAACTGTGAGTCGAGATGGTGTTTCTACGCAGCGGCGGCAGCGGCGTTGCAAAATCGGCTACGACCGCGACTAGATCCGCAGACCTGAACGTTAGCTCCGAGTTCCTGTCGCTGGTTCCCGCGTTGGAGAGGAGGTCCGGCCGCAGTGCCACCAGGTCTCACCGGAGCCCAGATGACAGCCCCAAAGGCTCCACCGGCATCACCACAAATGTATGTATAGGTAATATTAGTTGTGTACCAAATGACAGGCTTTGACCCAGTTAACCAACTAATGTACGGCGGCGGGCGGGGGGTGGGGGGGTGAAGCAGCTAACTCTGTTAGCAGGCTAACTAGCCAACATCACAACAGTGAGACCGTCGCGCCGACCTGTTTATTTTGTTAGTACTTTCCTGACTGGCGATTTGTCATTCAAATATAGTTCTTCGTCTTCGTTGAAATTGGAACATCTGAAATTGAAGTTTGCCATGTGTCCCGGAGTAATTTCGTAGAAGTCGTTCAAGTGTTTACTTTCTATGTAACTTTTAGTTCTGGAAAGCTGTTCATGGGATCAGATGGACAGGTCAGACATGACAGATGTCATGCCTACCTTCTGTCTCAAGAAAACCTATTATAAACAATATGCTATCTATATGCACAAGTTTGTCATTATATAAAGTCGCCCATATCATTTGCAGAAATGCAATGCTTGATATGCACCCTTGAACATGTAACACATACACACAGTCATGGTCCTTACATTGTCTACATCAACAGAAGGATGTACTATTCCTCACTTCTGTAGTTTAAAATGTACTACTCAATAGCATCAATAGAACAACGTTAACCATATGTGCTTTATGTAGTTTTCTAGATAAAGTTGTAATTTGAGAGTTTTTGAGAACTAACTGACTAATGAGGACAACAATTTTTGAAATTGGTCCAGTATTGAGCGAGAACACAGCTGTGAAACCTCTGCTTTGTAAACCTTTGTAAACAACATTATGGAAAGGATCCATACAGAGAAATAACACTTGATCTGGTCTGTTTGTTATTGTGTCCAACCAAGTCTCGCTCGAGGAGACGTCTCGATTGCATTGTCGAAATCAGCTAAATATTCAGCCATGCGAGACTTCTCCTTGAGCAAGACTTGGTTAGACACAATAACAAACAGCCCATATCAAGTGGGATCCTCTCCATAATGTTGTCAAACACAATCTGAGCCAAAAAAAAAACAAGCACTTTTAAAGGACATACATTGACGGATGTAATTGCCCCAAAAGGTTACAATACAGACAGTTCGCGGCTGTGTTCTTGCTCAATACTGGACCAATTTCAAAAATTGTTGTCCGTATTAGTCAGTCAGACCCAAAAGTATGGGAATATGGGGTCCAGGTTGAAAAGTTAGCCTTTTAAGTGTCCTCTCAAACAACCAACTTTAAGACTTTATTTGGCTAATGACATCACACCAGGGTCATGCTGATGTTATGGAGGGAGCGGAGGGTAAGAAGCAGCAGGAGGAGGCCAGTTTCACCCGTGACAGGACCAGAGGTCGTGTTAAACTGGAGACCTCTTTTTCCAAAATGAACGGGCAAACCAGCCCGTCTCTGACTGAAGACAAAGCCGGAGGACACTGCACCAGGTCACAACAGCCTGTCCTGTTATACATTTCATGTGTTGACGAGCGTCTTTCATTCAGTAGTGTTATACTGTTCATAACCAAACAGTATATTGACATTCAAGCATGACTAATACAGAAACATTAATTATTTGTCAATTTTTTCTATCTCCTATAAGTTGGATGTTGATGAAGTTATTGGAGATGATTGATTGATGATTTCTTTCAACAGGAAGTCTCCTCGGCTGCAGGGAGAGGGTAAAGCATGCAGTGGAAGGCAGCAAGCAGGTAGATAAATAATGCAAAAAAGTGCCTGCAGTTATTTAAATGTAGTAAATGTTACATATGGGGTGCAATTTTATGTTCAAATGACTATTTATAATGCATTCATTTACAGTTGCTATTTTTTAAAATATATTTTCAGTGCATTTATTACACAATTAGTTATTTTAAAACTGGTTTGTTCAACCATAAAACATCCTGCCTCCAGTAATGTGGCACACTAAATTATTAAATACACTAATATGAATATACTACAAAATATTAAAACAGGAACTATCTTGCTTAACTCATGCTTTATTTCATATACTTTCCGTATGCGTCTCAGATGTCCCGGATGAGGTGGAGTGCTCCTCTACCCCTAAAAGGTGTCGCTTCAGTCTGCAGAGCCAGCAGGTGGATGAGGATGAGGAGGACGATGATGAAGGGGAGGACCACTCGGTGCGACGTAGCTCACGCATAACCAGATACAAACTGGACTCCCGCAAGCAGTCGGTCCTCTATGACCGCCTCATCACAAAGTAAGTCCAGTCACACCATGCTTCAGGAGGCACCGTTCTTTTTTTATATACTGAATTTGTATAGATTTTTTTGCAATAACATTAACGTAAGAAAAAGTAAAAAAATGTTTTAAAAAGTATTATAAAATTATAACAAATAATAATGTACGCCTGTATCTTATGCTCTGGCATTAAGAGAAAAATATCAGAATATTCGAATATTCAGGCTCGGCACTACAAAATACTAAGGGGATCAAACTACACACATTTCAAAACATTGTGAGCTACTGTACATACTGGAAAATGACTAAAGAAAACTGGACGTTGTAAACCTGTTACAGAATGTTATGAGCATATAACGAAGTATTCATTAATTTACCGTAATGCATACAAATTAGTGTGATCTGGTTAAATTACTTGTAGCAAATGCTAGATACTACTTTGATCTTTGCTATGTTAAGTATTTGTTTTGCTACATGAGTGTCCCATCAAACGTAGTGATGGTTTACTTTACCCCCTTGCCCCTCAGCACTGCTGAAGCAGTTCTACAAAAGATGGATGACATGCAGAAGATGAGACGCAGAGTCAGAAACAGAGATAGAGACACTAAAGAAGAGGTAAAGAAACCATTTTTAACACAGCATGCAAACATTTGGGCTAAATTGAGACTAGCATATTGGAAGATCTCAACTTTGGCCATGCAACTCACTATAGGATGGTGTTTGGCTTTTTAGAAAATTGCGGTACCATTCGTGTAACAGTAAAACTGAATGCATTCTCCTCTTTCTCTTTCTCTTCCTGAAAGCTGGGAATGTACATTTCAGAAGACAGGAGGCGACATTCACTAAGGACGGCTCTGAAAAGCGTTGATACCCAGGAGAAAGTCAATCAAGGTGATAGGCAGAACAACTTTAGCATTTCTCTTGCACAAGGTTAATTCATTATAGCTGTAAGACATTTTTTAACATGCATACATACCACTCCACTATAATAAAAAAAATAAGTATTTTAAATCGAGATGTGATCATTTGTAAGGAGATGATGAGAATGAAGAAGATGATGACGACAACGTGGTGAAGGAGGGGGAGGAGGAAGAAGAGGGGGAAGATGGGGATGAAGGGGAAGAGGATGATGAGGAGGAAGATGGTGATGACGAAGAGGGAGAGGATGAGGAAGAAGACAACCAGAAGCGCTACGACTTCAGGCAGAGAAAGGCAGTGGATCGCTACCAAGCCCCACAGGAGGGTAGGCTGCTTTGTGGTTCTGCCTGTTTTTTTTCTCCTGTTGAAATGATGACTCCTAATATAAGAATATGTTTTATTAGGACTTCCTCTGCATTGCAGAAGATGTGCCCCTTTTCTTTATATTTTCTCTTCCTGTTTCCCTATTACCCCATGCCTATTTAACAGTGTTCCATGTCTCCCTGCCAGAGCCCAAAGAAACCCGGAAGCGCTCAATGTACTTCAAGGGCCACTCATCTCCCACCAGACGCAGATTCAGGTTCAACTCCAATGCTCCCAGAAGCCCCTACAACCGACGGAGAAGCAGCAGGTCAGTGCTCCAGCCCAACCACTGGCCAAACAATATCAACTGCACAAAGGAAAGGACAGTGTCCACTTGTGTTCAATATGCCTTTTTATTTGCTCTGTTCCTACAAACAAGCAATTATGTGTTTTACTTGGTTAGGGTGCAATTTGTGGGCAAATTGCAGGGCAGAAGTCATGAAAAGTGTCCTAGAATATTGCAAAAGTCCATTTTGCATTGACATCGGCATATGAGTGGCCTAGCCCAAGCATCATTGCATGTACGTACTTTTCATTTCTTCTGGTTTTTTCTTTCTTTCTGCTGTATCCATAGGAGTAGTTCTGAAAGGTAAGACAGCTTCTGTTCTTTATTTCAGGCCATTTACTGTTTCTTTCTGTTGTGCACCATGGTAGCACTGTTCGTTCAGATGTTTGGCACGCCTGGGTGAAAGTGTTAATTCATCATTCAATCAGTTAACTTGAAATAAACCTTCTTGCTGTTCATGCCTTTCCTTGCTGTTTTTTCAAAATGGTTTTGTGATTAGGCCAATTAAGCCCCATTCAGTGTTTTTAAAGGCAACTTGTGTTCTTTTTCGACCCGACCACAGTGTGTTTCATAGTGGTTGTGAGTCCTTTAGTTTTGGTAATCCACAACCACATCAAATGTGGTATTTTGTTGGATTCTTGCAGCACCTGTGTAGTTTAAATCCAATGTTAATATCTCAATTTTATCAAGGTAAATTTTAATTCCTAATTAAATGGCCCCATCTTCACAGCTGTTTCATGCATTCAGGTTCTATTCCTATTTAAAGACTTTGACGGTGCTATTGGTTTAAAAATAATCATTCAACTCTGGGTTTTGGTTCATAAGATGGCCCCTACCCCTGTACATCTGCCAAAATGCTGGTTTTGCAAGAAGTTTATTTCAAGCTTTGAAATAGACAGACGCCCTTTTTCTATTAAAGCTTTGTCTTCTCACTGAAAACCCTTTTTGTGTGTGATTTGGGTAAAACCCCCAGATGGTGCATGTAGTAGTGGATCAACAGGCAATTATTACAGCATGTTTTCTTTTCATTATCAGAAGGAGGCATGCCATCCACAGCAGCGACTCCACCTCTTCCTCCTCTGATGAGGAGACCTTCCAGAGAAGGAGGAGTAAAACCAGGACCAGACCGGTCAACAGGTGAGCCGGCTCAGCACCACTGTTCAGAATAGGCTAGTGACCTGCACACTATAGCCAAGACGCTACCTGTGGCCTCCGTTGTCCATCATGCCAATGCATAGATAGATTTGATTACCTCGTTCATCTTTAAACGTATGCTTAAAAACAACACACACCTAAAATGATACAGCAGAAACGGCAGCATTGCGCGTTAAGCACATGTAAAATTGAATGGTTAATTCTTGCACATACCATACATGCAAGCAAATGTCAGCTGGTAAAAAAAAAGAAAAAGCCAGTAAACATGGTATAAACCTAAATATTAGTGTTTACGTGTTTTGGAGACTGAGTGTTCATGTACTCGTTCGGAAACGACGAGTGTTTTGGAAACGGGTATCCAAAGCCTTACTCTCTTGAAGTGAGAGAGAATTAATATAACAAACATTTAATTTTCCTTTCTTTAGATGTCTACCCATGAACCTAGTGAAAGAAGACCTGCTGGGTATCCAGAAGGACAGGATGAAAATCGGAGCCAGTCTGGCCGATGTGGACCCCATGCAGATAGACAAGACGGTAGGCTCTTTAGAGAGAACTTGTTTATCTTTTATCATATACGTTAGTGTCTGGGATGGATCAGAGGCACAACTGGCATTAAACATTGTCTCTATGGAACGCGCTGTTATTCAGAGACTGAGAATCAATGTTGAGAATGAATGGGACAAAGGCATCCTGGAATGAGGAACTGTTCACACGACGCCAAACCGTTTTCAATTTGTTTTTTGTGTTCTTATAAGCGTTAGAAGAAGTTTTTAAAGAACAACGCGTGCAAGAGAAGTGTACGACAGTGTATTTGTGTTCCAGGTGCGTTTTGACAGCATCGGGGGGCTGGGTAGACACATCTCATCACTTAAGGAGATGGTGGTCTTCCCTCTTCTCTACCCCGAGGTCTTCGAGAAGTTCAGGATACAACCACCCAGGTAGTTTGTGTGTGTGTGTGTGTGTGTGTGTGTGTGTTTGTGTTTGTTTGTTTGTGTACTAGATATAATGTAAACTCTAGCTTATATGAAACTATCTAGTAGTATAGTATACAGTCTGGCATAAAGATGTCGAATCGCCATTAAAAACAGTTTGTGCTGCACAATTTAAAAGCATTGTGTGGACACCTTTTTTTAAAATGCAGTCGTATCGAATGGCATGTCAGCTATGCAGCTACCAACTACCAAACTGTGTGTTGAGGCATCCCATCCAGATGATAAACTGTTTTGTTCTGGTGTGCCCAGGGGCTGTCTGTTCTACGGTCCTCCCGGCACAGGGAAGACCCTGGTGGCCAGAGCTCTGGCCAATGAGTGCAGCCAGGGGGAGAGGAAGGTGGCCTTCTTCATGAGGAAGGGAGCTGACTGCCTCAGCAAATGGGTTGGGGAGTCGGAGAGGCAGCTACGACTGCTCTTTGACCAGGTGGGTTAATCAAGTAGGACTACATGATTATGGTTACATATAATAAAATCAATCCTTGTGTTTTTTTAAAATCTGTCCCTCTGAAATGCTGTTCAATTATTGTGTGCATCACAAACAAAATATAGCCCAAGCTTGGGCTATATTTGTTATGAAGCTTTTTTTTTTTTAAAAAGCAGCCTTTTCGGAGGAAGATGTGGTCAGTTATATTGTGAGATGTATTCATGTAGGTTTTGGGAGTAAGTAAGACCGTTTGTGTCCCATGCAATTGGTCCACAGGCGTACCAGATGCGTCCAGCCATCATCTTCTTTGACGAGATTGATGGATTGGCCCCAGTCCGGTCCAGTCGGCAAGACCAGATCCACAGGTGAGCAGGCATTATTACTGTTGATACAAATGGACGATAGGAGATAAAGTCAGTCAAATATAACCTTTCACTGGGGAAAAATACCAACATTTCCTTTACGTTTTGATCATTTAGATTTTGATACGACGGATTATGAAAGTGCTTGATCGATTTAAGGAAATTGCTTATGCTATGGCATGTGTTATGCTAACCACTGACTTAATGTGAGTCATCGACGGAAGACGACCATTGGCCGTCTCAGATCCTATGAATATAATAAAATGTTTTCCAAAGTTCCATAGTGTCCACTCTCCTGGCTCTGATGGACGGGCTGGATAGCCGGGGGGAGGTGGTGGTGATCGGAGCCACTAACAGACTAGACTCCATCGACCCGGCTCTCAGGAGACCAGGACGCTTCGACCGGGAGTTCCTCTTCGGCCTGCCGGATAGAGAGGTAGGAGTCCCATCATAGTCTTCCTCCCCCTCCCACTGATAACAAGCTCTGAAGCCTGAACGGGATGTCTCCAAGTCAACATGTGTATATGCTATGCTATGCTAATATGTTAATGATGCTAGCGACTGTAGCGAGTAATAGCACTATATGAGGCAGTGTCATAATGCACAGGGAATAAAGGAACAGAGTCAGACCTAGAACTGCAAAGTGTTAAGCCAATCAAAAGCAGACCTGCATAAGCTTTTCATAAAGAGCTCACACACACACACACACACACACACACTTTTGCTCTAGTCAATGGTTTGTAATGGCAATGTTTGCATGTCAGGCCAGGAAGGATATTCTGAAGATTCACACCAGACAGTGGTCTCCGCAGCCCTGTGATGCTTTCCTGGAGGAACTGGCTGACAAATGTGTTGGTATGCATACTTTATATATCCTTATACACACACATAACAAGAATGACATGATGTATGCCTATCAGTTTGGCAATGCCTGCCAAGTGCAGTACAACCGTAAAAGCTGTTTCATGCCTGTGAAATTATTGGCATTATATGTAGCAAAAACGCATATAGTCAATTCAAAGATCTAGCTTACTTGATAAAATGTGTCAAGTGGTTGTGGTTTTTTTTGTGTTTCTCTGTCAATAAGGTGAGGCAAGCGATGTGACCGTGTGGAAAAGCCTGCCGACAAGTGTAGAAAAACATTAGACATAACAACGACTAAATGGAGAACCACACCTTGTTTGCATGGACGATCCAAAATGAACTTTTTGAATTTTGTCTTTTTACCTGCGAAAAAGTAATTGTTTTTAATATGCAACTCTGAATTAGTTTACCTACCAAATGGTCAAGTCTATCTGCCATTGGCTGGTGGCAGGTAATAATTGAGTACCTTTAAAAAAAAAAAAAAACATACAAGAATTGTGATGTGTCCCTAACACGAGCCTCATCCCCTAGGTTACTGCGGGGCAGACATCAAGGCGGTGTGCTCCGAGGCCGCTCTGTGTGCCCTGCGTCGCCGCTACCCCCAGATCTACTCCTCCTCCCAGAAGCTGGTCCTGGACATCCACTCCATCACCATCGGCAGCAGAGACTTCATGTCCGCCATGACCAAGATGGTGCCCGCAGCTCAGAGGTAACCCGCACCGGAGGGCCGGCATTGACATTGTTTTGTAAGCTGCAGTACGGGCTTTTCGGTGAATACATATTTTGTAATGTAACGTAATAAGTTAATAAAATGGTGACTTTGAGGAGAGTTTGTTGACATCAGCACAAAAAACAAGGAAACGGTTAAAGAATCAAAGGTCAACATCAGCAAACGCAATGTGAGCGACGTCAGCACAATCGGGTTAGAACCAGAGTAGTAAATCATTTAACACACCGATGACTTGAATGCCATTTTCCACTTGATCAGGGTTTTTTTTTGCAGCTGTACCTCCTTGTCCAGAACGGTGTTAATGTGTGCTGGGTTTAAAATGTGCCAACTCAATGTGACTGTTGTGAATGTAGAGCGGTGGTGTCACCAGCCAAGGCTCTGATCCCAGCGGTGGTCCCCCTGCTCAGCGCTGCTCTACACAGCCTCCTGGACACTCTGACCCGGGTCTTTCCCCACGTCGAGTTGGGACTAAAGAAAAGAGGACACACAGGTTTTTGTTCTTTTTATTTGCCATTTGCCTTTATCACTATTAAATGTACAAGTATGGAGGCACTGATACTGCAGATTGGTATCAATATGGACACTTTTCACACAGGCGTCATCGTTGGACAAACACGGGTGTCGCTCATAACACTAATTATGGGTCTGCTCCTGTTATGCCTGTACACGGGTAGTACTTATCTTCACTGGTTTAGTTTACGCCCCGTGCCCTTGAAGATGAAAGGAGCAGACCCATAATTGTTATGAGCGACACCTGTGTTTGTCCAATGATGACACCTCTGTGACAATGGTCTATTGTATGATGCTGATTTAATCACATACATTTACTGAACCGTACAGACGTGACTAGGGCTGGGCAATAATTCAATATTATCGTTTAGCAATATTATCATTTATTATGACTTATCGTGATTTAGTTTTATAGTATAAATTAATTACGATGAGAAGATAAGCCCTTTCAATGATCAAATCTGAGGTTTAAAACCTCAGTGAGAAAGGAAAACAAATGATGACGAAAGCTTTAGAGAAATGTTATAATGTCCAAATGCAAAATTAATGAAGGATACTTCGATTATTTGAATATTTGGGGCCAGCCCTTTTATTTGTACATGTGCAGCAGCAGCAAAAACGACAACAGAACGTGAGGATTTATTTTATTATTTGTTTTTTTTTTAACCGGTTAACTGATTGGGTTAATCGGTCAAATTTATATTGTCTTGAAACGGTTCATTGTTAACATCGTGATGAAAAAGTATTTTCTTTTTAGGACACTTCTTGACGGCAAAGTATTTGATTTAATAGAACATGATCGTGGGAAGACACCGGCAACAATATACCACACATCTTCAGTGAGACAATGGGTGTACGTGATTCTTATAGGGTAGCTTTCACATCGTCACACCTGAAGGGTTAGGGTGAGGTGGTCCGTCCTGGGGAAGAAGGGGAGAGGGCCATGTAGTGTTAGGGCCATGTAGTGTTAGGTCTCGTGGTTACAGTGTCAGTAGAGGAAGGGAGGTCTCTGAGGTGTAAAGAGACTTTATACAAAGGTTTATTTAATTAACTGTATTGTATAAAAGCTCATATGTTTTATGTGGTGTGTAGTTCATATTTTCCACGACACATCCCTACAGAACACTATAAAGTAAGAAGTGAATAATGTATAAAGTGTGTGTGTGTGTGTGTGTGTGTGTGTATGTGTGTGTGTCTGCACTGTAAAAAATGGCTGTGAAAACACAGTAATCGACATGATACTGTAGAAATCACAGTAATAATCCCACTACTGTATACATTCACAGTAAACATTATACTACTTTAGAAAATGACAGTAACCATTATAATACTGTAGAAAATCACAGTAATATTCATACCACTGCAGAAAACCATAATGTTACTGTAGAAAATCCCTTGTTTTGACATCTGCTATCGTAGATCTGCTATCGTGTCGTAAGTTCTTCACTGCAACAACATTTAGCGTTAGCGTTAGCGTTAGCGTTGTAACGTACTATCCTTCATGGAGGATTGTCTGTTTCAGTGTGCACATATACTATGCTAAGTTCACCGGTGGTTACAGTTGGGTAATGCGGTCTTTTTGGGTAGCTTTCCGAGAAATTCGATGACTGACTGAAACTAACAATGCCGTAGATTAAACGGATCCAGAGCTCTGCCCCACAGTCAGTTTTACCTGAGTGGAACAGGCGAGATCCCGAGAGAGGTAGTGCTGCAGGAAGAGTACTTTTCACCAACGTGGCAATTTCTGCAACGTGAACGACGAGTGGGGGGCGCGTTCAAGGAGTTGGAGCAGCGTCACCTGACCTTCCTCCAGTGTTCGGGTGAAATCTGACCCATTTACAACCTGAATCGTAAATGTTGTGTTTTTCATCTGACTCGAGACCTTATGTTTTCTTCCACACTTGGGGCATTTGAACATATAACATTGTTAATCGCCACTGGTCATTGAATTTTTGAGTGGTTTAGTCAACTTTGTCACACCTGTGGTGTTCCGGGTCTAGAATGGCCGCCGTAGGAAATGAACGGTAAGACTCTATTATGTTCATCCAGCGGATGGAAAACACCACCATACACACACACACCCACACAACATCTTCAGTCTGCCGCTTTCCCCTCTGAGTTATTCGTCTTCTTCACTGCGAGTTAGTTCACATCCGGTCACTTTACCCTCACTCATTAGTGACTCTTCCAAGTCAAAATGGTAACAGACTTAATGCGGGGGAATCCCTTTAGAACAGCAGCATGTTTTTTTTAAAATATCGATATTTGGCACCAGTGTATGGATAATGTATCACAAGAGGAGGAGT
>OMNO01021163.1:29707-40793 GCA_900303215.1 Trachyrincus scabrus | reverse complement strand
TTGCGCTGCTGTCTTGATCTATAATCTCTATTTATTTATTTATGTATTTATACATATATGTATATATATACATTTATATTTATGTAGAGATTCCAAAGATTCCCAATTCCCAATCTAAACTATTATTCTAAATGATATATGCAACTCTAAAACTATGGTAGTAATAATAAAGTAATAAGACTCCTCTCCGCCTCTCATTCTGTTGTTATCATCGCACTGGTTCCCACGCACAAGACAGAAGGTGGTCGCTCACACTGCTAACACATTCATATTCTTCCCTCTCTCTCTCTTTTCATCACTCTCTTCTCTCCCACCTCTGTCCTCACCTCTCAGGAGCCTGCAGCATCCCAACATCCTGCAATGTTTGGGCCATTGCAGCGAGACCGTCCCCTTCCTCCTGGTTATGGAGTTCTGTCAGCTGGTGAGAGAGAGAGAGAAAACAAAGGACATCCCATAATAGTATCATCAAATGGAGCTCAATAACACACAGTAATGGTCAAGACATAATCGTCATCGTCAGTCATTTAATCTGTTGCGGTTCTTAATGTTGACTAGAGGTCTATTAGTCCTTTTAATCTGTTGTGGTTTTTAGCATTTGAAATCCTCATGTTTCTATTGTGCAGGATGAGGTTTTTTCCAGCTGCTCAGCTTGGTTAAATGGCGACTGATTAAAAAAGCATGCTGTCTGACTCTCTCAGACTAATAGAGGACCTAAACCAATGCATTATAACAACAGGGATAGGTAGTGCAAAGAACATGGACTTCCTTGAAGGGTATCGCAGCAGGATTAGCTGATCAGCTAGCTTTTTTTCTTGGTACGACTACTTCTACTAATACTACTTCCTGTCCTGTCTCCTATTCAAAAGCCAAAGGTAATTATAAAAGGTGTATTTCATTCTATCATAGAGAAACCACATGCGTCTATAGGACATTTGGTGGAGGCTTTTATTCAAAATGCTACGGTATTGTCTCACGATACCACGAGTGCCTAGAAACTTAGCACGCGCATCCCCACTGGGAATTGAACCCCTAACCCTGGCAGTGTTAATGCCATGCACTACCAAATGAGCTAGACAGGATCCAGCATAATCTCATGTATTAACCACAGTGAGCATAGTTATCCCACCGCAGCTTCCCCAGTTTTGATATTGGCTTCCACCTGCCTCAGCTGCCAACTCATTATCAATTCTCCTACTGCTTCAGAGGACATTGGGAGCCAAACTCCCACTAAAAGGACACTTCTTGTTGGAGACGTAGCACATATTCCCTCTGCGCATGGCATCCACTCAAAGATGCCGTGAGTGTGCAGGAAGGAAGGCATGCCAGGTACCTTCTAGCCGATGTGTGGGTGTAGGCGAAGGTCACTCAGCTGGTGTTCTATTCTGATCACTAGGGGGACCTGAAGAGATACTTGCGGGCCCAGAGGAAGTCAGATGGGATGACCCCTGACCTCTTGACCCGGGACCTCTTGACCCTTCAGCGAATGGCCTTTGAGATCACCTCCGGCTTGCTGCACCTTCATGAAAACAACTACATACACAGGTAGCTTAACATATTTGACCATTAAAAATATAAAACATTTAAAATATAACCCATGTATTGCGTTTTGAGGCTTTTTTTGTGTGCTTCTCTCTAGTGATCTGGCTCTGAGAAACTGCCTGCTGACCTCCGACCTCACAGTTAGAATAGGAGACTATGGCCTCTCACATAACCACTACAAGGTATGTGTGTGTTTTTGCCCTTCCAAGAGGGAACTGAAGAATGTGGGTTCCATGTTGTAATAGTGTTGACGTGTAAGTTGTTCTCTTGTCAACTGATTCAATTTCAGACACAAAAAAAGCTGTTCAGCTATTGTGCTTCCATAACAAAAGATTAGTGATGCATATATTGAATCATTTATTAATATTTGTTGTTTTTTAGGATGACTATTACCTGACCCCAGACAAGCTGTGGATCCCATTGCGCTGGATTGCCCCAGAACTGCTAGAGGAGTATAGAGGATCTCTCATTGTTACAGACCAAACCAAGACTAGCAATGTGTGGTAGGTTTTAACAGGACTACAGTACTCATGAACAACTCTGAATCATACAAACATACACTATTGCTTCTCTAAAACCCTCAACCCTCAACCCTCAAATTTAAAATACAATAGTGAATATACTATATGTACATGTAAAAAGTGTTTTGCTATTGCTTGAAGTACTTTTCTTTTTAATAATTCAGATATGCAGAGAAATCTGATAAATTGTTTTACAAACATGTTACAAACATGTGGAATCCAAAAAAAAAGAGCAGAATAGGCTTTTCTGAAAATATATTTTCAAGCACTGCTGTCTCGGTTTGGAGGTATAATCAGCCAAGACATTTTACCGAGTGGGAACAACCTACATACTTCTAAATCAGGATACACTATGTACATGAACTAAGGGGGTGTATGATAGCTTGTCTCTTGTTTCATTTCTCCCATCTCCCGTCTCTCTTTTTCTGGTGCAGGTCCCTGGGAGTGGTGATCTGGGAGCTGTTTGAGTTTGGCTCTCAGCCTCATAGACACCTCAGTGATGAAGAGGTGCTCACCTTTGTTATTAGGGAGAGGCAGATCACCCTGGCCCAGCCCAGGCTCAAACTCTCCCATGCAGACTACTGGTCAGTAACACATCACACACATCGACTGAAACATAGACTGATTATATATTAATGTGATACCACACAGAGATGATAAATGATCATATTGAATTATCGCCCCCCAGTCTTATGAAATATTAATCCCTGTCTTTCTCCTTGCATCGCTTGCTCCTCCGCCAGGTATGAGATCATGCAGTCCTGCTGGCTGCCTCCATCTCAGCGTCCCTCAGTAGCAGAAGTCTTTCTCCTCCTCTCCTCCCTCCTGGCAGCCGAGCGAGGGATGGTCAGGGGCAGCGTTGGCGAGGAAGACGAAGAGGACGAGGAGTACAACGAGAGCAGCCGAGGGAGGAGAGGGGAGAGCGACGAGTCCTTTGAGAGACGCTGGGACTCCCTCCGTCCGCCGGCCTTTCAGACCGCCACAAACGAGCGGCAGAGAGACAGAGAGTACAGCAGAGAGAGAGACAGAGACAACTCCTACCCTCTGCTCGACCCCGTGGGGAACTGCATAACCCCATCCTCCTCTGAGCTGGATGACATTCTCACAGTCACCGAAACCAGCAAGGGCTTGAACTTTGAGTACTTCTGGGAGAAAGCCCACGCAAGACGGGGCTACAAACCTCTCCCCCCTCCCCAGTCCATCCCAACATTGAATCATACCCACAGGCAGTCCCTGGACACTCCCACCGTTGTCCCGGTGATCAGCGCCCGCAGCCCCTCCCTGGCGAGTGAATACTACATCAGATTAGAGGAGCACACTCCTCAGGATAAGTCGCCGACTCTAAAGGGGAAAGCGCAAGCGACCTTTGGCTCTGACTCCATGTGCCCTGGAGACATGGAGCTGGTGGAGATCCGCAGTGGAATGCTGGGAAAGGAGCGGGTGCCGTATTCCTCTGACGGTAGAACCGTAGGCAGGAGCATCCAAACGGTCCGCTCCAGTGAGGTTCAGCTTCAGGTGCCCAACACGGGAGTGGCAGAATTCCGGGACACATCATGCCGGGTGACCGACTTCTCAGTGGTTGACCTAGGTGATGACGAGGAGGAGGATAAGAAGTGTGTGGGTGAAGGAAACAAGTACTCGTCCAATAGTTCGCAAGGCCCGGTTCTTCCTCCAAAGCCACGTTCTATGTCCATGTCTTCAGCTGGCCACCTGCACTCACGCCCCCTCCCTGCCCCTCCGCTGGGATACCATAGAGGGCTGCCTCATTATACCCTTGGTGGAAGAGTGGAGACAGACCCACATCATATGGGCAGCTGCCCACCGTCCACCTATGACCACCTGGGACTCCATCGTTCACGCCAGGCTCTACCCCCATCGCCATCCCTCTCCCCTTCCCTGCCCCCGTCAAGCCATCCCATTTACCCCGCACCTCCAATGTGTCCTCCCCCTCTGCCTCCCCACAGCAAGCCCATGAGAGGGTACCCCAGTTACAACATGGCAGACACCTACTCACGATACAGCCGCACACACATCCACACTCAAAGAGACCCGCTATCCTGTGAAGATCCTGACCGGGCGGAAGGTATGAGGCGTGCATCGTCGTTGCACAACTCCAAGGAGCATTCCCGTTCCCGTAAAAAAGACTTTGATTCGCCCGTACGGAGAGTGAACCCCCTGCGCCCGGTCTACCGCAACTTACCTCGCACCCAAATCACGAACCCGCAGGACGAGGGCCATTCGTCGTCCTCCAGTCCAACCTACTCAGACGAGGACGACTCCCCCTTCATGTCCCCTGTAAGAACAAGCGGGGGCACCACTATCGCTCACTCTAGCCTGTCTGAGGATGCAGACCCAGCCACAGCAGAGCTCTTCTCCCGGGGGATGAGGCGGACCCAGTCCCGCCTGGCTAC
Source organism: Trachyrincus scabrus (assembly GCA_900303215.1). NCBI lineage: Eukaryota > Metazoa > Chordata > Actinopteri > Gadiformes > Macrouridae > Trachyrincus > Trachyrincus scabrus. Next base: position 36,322 of record OMNO01021163.1, on the reverse strand, counting down.
TATCCTTCCTACCATTTGGAAGGAGGATGCCGAACTGCAGGCAGAGAGTGTGGCCGCTGCCCGGAAATCACCCATGCATCTTTTTCTGACGGAGATATCAAGCTTGACAGAGTCCTGCGAGTCCAAGCCAGAGACAGGCAAGGCCTCTTTGGAAGAAGAGAAGCAGGAGAAAAAGGGGGAGGAGAGGTGGGGGAACTATATTTTTCCAAACCGAGGGATGCGCCGATCGCAGTCACTGGTCACGGAGCTGGGCTCGGCCGAGCGATCATGGGGGACCGATAGACACAGTGACAGGACGGGCCCGGAGGGGAAATGTACAGTCACGGAGGAGTCTTTTCAAAGGGAACTTTTTCTGACAGAAATTGACACACAGAATATAGACCCAGATACGGAGGAAGAGTTAGAACAAGACCCTGTGAAATACCTCCATCCAGCAGGGTCCAGATTGCGGCCCTACGTCTGCGCCCCTGGTCTTCCCTCCTACAGCGAGGCTGAAGAGGCCTACTCCAAGGGTATACGGAGGTCCCGCTCTCTCCTCGCTGAGATGACCACTGGGGGGCAGCGGTCAGAGCTCCAGGACCATGAGAATGAGCCCCGGAGGATGGAGATGACCAGGGAAGAATTCCTGAAGGAGATCCATTCGGCCGAAACCTTCTTGACGGAAATAATTTCTCGACAAAAAGTTACAAAGGAAAAGAAGGACGAGGAGTCTGCCTATTCTCCCACCCCCATGTCCCCTGAATATGAGTCCATATGCATTGACCCCGACTCCTCCCAGACCATCCAGTTTCAATCGGAGAGCTCAGTACGAGCATCGAACAAAGGAAAGGATGAAACACAAACGGAGGCCATCTATGCTCAAGTGACCAAACGAGCTAAGAAGAGCGACATTAGGGTTACGATGAGACCTGAGATCCCAATCCTTCACATAGGACCTAATAAGCAGCCTGTTACACAGACGGACCCAGAAACACACGACCCAGAGACAGGTGGGGCCACTGTTGATACTATGTCACACACAGAACATCCATGCCAACATGGTGGGCTCTTGTTTTCAGAGAAAATGCCAAAAAACTGCCTATTGTTCAGCCAACCATGTGATAAAGAGGAAAATGAGTTTTCAGACAAGCCAGCCTTACCTGCCAGAGGAGAACAGAGAGATGGGGAGATGTCAGCACCATCTCACATTGAGCCCACTGGACTGCAGTGTGAAAACAAAACACACTTTTTACATGAGACTGACAACCAAGGTGAAATGAAGAATGGTGATATTCTGAAAGATGATCCACCAGCTAGCAGTGCTGTCATAAAAGGCAACAGTTGGCAAAAGAATGATTCTAATGTGGCAATATGCCAAACAGATGAAGGACCTGCTACTCAGTCTAATCTAGCCGGGTCTAAGAGTCTTGCTCCTGGAAACAATCTTGAAAGCTATCTGAGGACCCAACAGCATGAGGAGAGTAGTCCAGCTGAACACTGTCAGGCAGCCGTCACTCCTGCTGCCACTCCAACCACGCCAGACTGGGATCAATCCTTGGATATCTCTCTTATGACCCCTACTGACTCGGTCCTGTCCCCTATGACCTCCAGCTCAGCGGACTGCCTCACCCCCAGCGACTCTTGGCTTGGGGGAGGCGGAAGCGGAGGATGGAGAGCTCTGGGAAGCGAAACGCCTCATCGAGATTCGGCCTATTTCTCCGACAGCGATTGGGAGGGCGAGGGGCTGAGTAGGAGGGTCGTCGAAGGACTCGGGCCCTCCTGGCCTGGCAGTGGGCGAGGGGGAGATCGGGGGACGCTGACAGGAATAGAGGAGAAGACTGAGGTCGAGGAAGAGGGAGAGACAGGACAAAAGAGTCCCTTCAAACAGATTGTGGCGGTTTCAACTAGAAAATCTCAAGTTGAGGACTGGGACACGAGTCGGATGTCGGAGAGTGAGAGGGTTCCTTACCAAAATGCTCCTGAAAATGATGTGTCCTATATTGATCATGAGAAGGATATTCAGAATAGCAGGCTAGAGTTTGCCCAGAGAGATGATTCTGGCATATTCCAGAATGAGTCCCAAGAGACAAATACGAAGGGCTTCAGCAACTTAACAATGCAGTCAAACGATTCCCAGTCCAAGGGCAGCGTTGAATTCATTGCTAAGATGTTCTCCAACTTGGAGGATGAGCCTGGGCTCTCGTATGGGGACACAGCTCAGGTAGATAAGCATTACACGGATGGCATTATCTCTCACATGCAGATAACAGATCAGGATTCCACAAAGGAGGACTTGCATCCCAAGAACATCACAGAGACAAATAGTTTCAATGAGAGTGGTTCTGGCAGTCAGTCAAAGGATAATATGTCAGCATCCGACAACAAAGAGTGTGCAAGAATTACTCATGCAGATATTGATTCTTCTGCACTTAATGTCCCCTGTTCTGGAAACAGCAGTGCGGAATCCATGACGGCATCTCATTTTGACCAGCATGAATCTCGACTCTCTAGGTTCTATGGCATCCAAACCAGTAATACCCCACTCGGAAATGACACCTCCACACCATTGGATACCAGCAATAACAAGTGTGGAGACGATACAATAAGCCCTCGAGCAGGTACTTTTTGGCCCGAGGGGGGTGAGGAAGAGGCTGAGGACCATGAAGAAAGCCCTGGCCTCGAGCTCCAGAACACAGATGCCAATGAGCTAGGCCTGAGAAACCTGTGCTATTCAGCGAACGGTGAGGGCTCTATGGATGGAGCAAAGACAGAGACAGAGAACCAGCTGGCTGCCGGGGAGCTGAGTAATGCCAAGAGGGAGAAGTCCCCCCAGAGAGTTGAAGTAAGGCAAGATCAGAAAGCAGTAGTTCCTGTTAAAGATATGACCAAAGATTCCCCTGAGGGCCTGGAGCAGAAAAGGAAAGAGCTGTGGAACACCTTGGACGAGGAGGAGGGTAGAACGTGCAGAGCGGTTATCACAGGAGAGCTCGACTGTCACCGCTTCACACAGAGCGACCTACACCTGTGGCCTGCAGAAAACGACCAATGGGCCTCTCCGGAAAACAGGAGACAGGATGTGGAGCTGAGGTCAGAATTCTTATCTGGGTTTGGTGGGAAGGCCTGGGAGGTGGGAGAGAGGCTCGTGGTTGGCAGAGAGTTCTGGGAGACTGAGGAGAATGATGAACTTGCTGGAAGTGAACCTCACCCGGCTGCCCTGGAGGGCATTGAGGAAACATGTAATGATGAGAGACAGGGACTGACCAGCAACCTTGAACTTCATGATTCAATAGTCAGCGACTGTCATCAGGCAGATCAGGTTTTGGACATACAGCAAGACGAAAATATTGAAAGTCTCGAGGAAATTGATGATTCCAGCATAGATATGATCACAGTGGTCGAAGTGGAGAATCTGGAAATCCCAGAGCAAGAGATATTGGAAGATGCACAAAACCAAACCACACCAGCATTAGATACAGTCAAGAACAGTGAAGAGCAGCTAGAGTTTACAGAAGAAGAGAATCAGAATTTTAACAGGTGGCCTTCAAATCAACTTTATGAGCCAGATAAAGAACAGTCAAATGATGTTATTGAAATAGACACATGCTCTAATTCAGAGAACCATTCCATTCTCAACACATTTGAGAATGTTAGTTCAAATATATCTATTTGTGTTACTGAGGCTCCACCTGTTGTCATTTCAAGTCTGGAGAATGTTGAACCAGCAATCAACGCTAAAAGTCCACAGCTTGCAGACTATGACATTGAAAAGAAAATTATAATTACTTTAGATGGTGTGGAAGATTCAAATGGAGTATCCTTTGAGCCAGACCCTATACCCACTACCAATGATATTGCTTTGCCTGAGCAGGGGGTCATAGAGCCTCCCTATTCCCAAGCGGACAATTTCAGTTCTTTGGATTTTCCTAGTCCTCCACCCAGCATAGATCTGGATGTGCAAGATGACAAATTGGAGAGTTTAGATGACTCATTTCCTAGTCCGCCACCGTCTGTCATCGAGGGAGAAGAGCTTATTAGTCACATGAATCTAGAGGACTTTATTGCCAGCACAGAGACAAAGAAATGCAATGCCCTTTCTTGCATTGCAGATGATTTTCCGATTGAGTCTCTACCTGATACAACTGCTTCAACTCAAAGCAAAGGCATCTCAGCTAACCTAAATCTCTCACCTGTACTTATTACAATACAAAGTGAAAGTGGAGTCACAACTGATTTAGGGAGCCATGACAAACAAAATAACCTGTTGCAGAAGACCTCAACCTCCTCCATGTGTCCACAACAGCAACAACAACAACAACAACAACAACAACAACAACAACATTCCCTCAACTCTCTCCCTGAACTGCTCATCTCTGAGTGGAAGGATTTGGATGAAGAGCCTTTGGAGGACTTTGAGAAGCTGGAGCAACTGTGCCGCATATCTGGGGATGAGGAAGACTTCCTGGGGAACCTGGAGCTCCTGGAGTCTTTGAAGAAAACACCTGAGCAGAACGACTGTGCTGAGGACAACCACAATGAGGAGAGCAAGTCTGACGTTCCAACACACAAACATGACTCGGAGAACGCTGCAGAGTCTGCAGTCTGTGTGGACCAGGAGTGCCGAGCCAAGCTGACATCTCAAGAGGGGAGGTGTGACACACAGAGCCCAGCATCGGGCCTTCCCTCAGGTCATCCACCTGATGTCAAGGACCAGGGTTCTCTCTCCAAGATGCCCACCAAGAACGGTCTCATGATGCAGGTGAGGAGAGAACACCACAGATGTTTCAAAGTGTTGCATGGTTGTGTTTTATGTTCATGACTTGGTTAAGCTTGCGTTGTTTATATAATGCTCATTGTTCATCATCATCATCATCATCTATTATTCTGACAGTGGAGTGCAGTAAACCATTGGTTTACTTAAATATTCTCCCTTCCTACAGGTTTGCGAGGAAAGGCTACAGTTCTCCCTGAGTGAAAATGTCCAAACCAATGTGTTGTGGGGGTCCACTATGGAAGAGACTGTTACTCTGCGACCATGGGGGACACAAAAGGAAGATGGCGGTGCAGATTCAGTCGATGTGGAAGACAAAAATGGGGACAGCAGGTAAAAGATATCAATTGTGAAGTAAACGTAAAAGCAGACCTCATTATTTCATGTTCATATTTTAACCTATTTTGATTCCTAACTGTTCCTAAGCCAAGAGGAGCAGGAGGTTGCCCCGGGCCTGAGTCCCAGCAGTGACTCTGAGCAGACGAGTGAATCGCTGCCTATGATCGAACAGCACGAGGCTACATCCCTGCCGCCTGTAGGAAACCAGGCAATGAAAGGTACCTTCACGTTTGGGTTTTCATTACTATTATTGTATGTAAAGGAGAAGGTAAACGTTAATGAACTAGCAGGTTTACTGATTTTCCACATGTCAGCTTGTGGAGTGTGTGTTGTTGGTGGCTGGTTTATGCAGCCTCACCTGAGTCCGACTGATTAGACTCTGGGGCTGGCCAAACTAGCCACCAGCACGCACACTCAGGAGGAGCGCTAGCATGTCAGCACGTACCACCTGCTCTGCCTGTTCAAACAATCGCAAGCTCTACAATAAACCGGTTTAACCATCATCTGCCTGTGTCCTTAGATTTGACTGGACAGATCTCAACCTCATTAACAAAAAAAAAAGGTTGGTTGTCATAACCTAAAAACATTTTTTTTCTCTTACAGCCAAGCTTGCTCGACTGTCTCTTGCCCTCCCGCCCCTAACTCTCACCCTTCCTGTTACCACGGGCGGCAAAGGTGGATTCGGGGAAGGGGGCCTTAGTAGTCGGCTGGGGAGAAGGAGGGGTCTCTCACCAGGAAGTGACCCAGAGGAGGAGGAGGAGGAGGAACAGGAGGACGAAAGCTCCAGGAGAGTGATCGTCATCACAGAAACAGACGTGGACAAACGTGTGGGCCTAAGGAGTCTGCTGAAGTCCCCCAAGGAACCGATGGACAAAGAAAAATACAGAGGGAGAAACGTGTCCTTTTTTGATGATGTCACGGTCTATCTATTCGATCAGGTGATTTGAATTTCATTCAGTGCTCATTAAATTGACTGCTCAGGGCATGTGATAAACAGATGACCTGACTCTTTGTTGTTATTGCGCAACAGGAAACTCCAACTAATGAGTTGAGCAGTTCCACACCCAGTCCAACTCCAGCTTCTGGTAAAAGCACCAAGTTTGATCTACATGGTATGTATTACAAAAAGAACATAAGCCACATAATGAGGAGATGATGGGTTTTAGATTACAAAAGTGTGAATAATAGAAATTGGTATTTTTATGTATCGAGTCATTATTCAGAGCCTGAATGGCTACTAAAATGCTGACGGCTCCGAAATAACCACACACTGAAGTCAACCGGCACTCTCTGATTTGTGTGTGTGTGTGTGTGTGTGTGTGTGTGTGTCTGTGTGTGTGTGTGTGTGTGTGTGTGTGTGTGTCATTCCAAGACATCAACTTGGAACATAAATCCTATGCACAACAACACAAGTGTTTTCTCTTGGTTGTGTCACACAGACAGCGTGAGGAGGCTAACCCCTGTGTGTCTCTCCATCAGGGGCGAGCACCAAGAGCAAAGAGTCCAACAGAAAAGAAGATCTTCCGGTC
>OMNO01021163.1:0-21964 GCA_900303215.1 Trachyrincus scabrus | reverse complement strand
ACCCACAGGGTACATGCCAAAAGTAATGCGCTACGGTGGGAGCCCGGGGGGCCAGGGTGGCTCTACGTCGAAGATGCAGCCTATACAGACACCCTTCGCCTCCATTCTAGGAGGCGGCTTCTACTACACATCACAATCTCTATCCACAGTATGGAGTACAGTCTCGGAATGTCAACAGCAGCACGTTTCCTCGCTCTCTGTCCCTCCTTGGCGCGGCCCCTCGGCTTCATCACTGCAGGTCGCGGTCCTCCAGGTACCGATACTCGAAGGTGAAGCCCTCCTTCTTCCGCTGGCCCCACTTCTCATAGTCAAAGTAGATGTAGGTGCCCTGGTGGTGGAAGAGACGGTCCAGAGGGGGGGGGACAGAAGCGGGTCAGTGGGTGCTGATTAATGAGTGGACGCACGGCAAAAACTGCAAGAGCTCGGCCAATTCACACAGAGCGTTACAATAGTGCTAGTCTTTCAGCTACGCATTAAGGCCTGTACATGCTCGGGTGACAGCAGCACGTAAGCAACGCACGTTGCGAATCACTGATTGGTGAATTGACGGGTTGCAGGCTACAGCTAACTTAACCTAGCTTAAATTGAGATTCCAACTGCTCTACTTTTGAAACTTTTTTGTTACACTCCAATAGTAGACAAAAACAGAATGTGCGTGTTATTGTTTGAAAAAAGGGGGCGACTTTTTATTTTGCCATCTATTATCCATAGTGTACATCCTCTACTGTACATCTGGTGTAATGACATCTTGTTGCGTAGATTACCCAGACGTATAAATTGAAAACTGTTTGCAACATTGGCCTCGGTTACAGGTCTTTTCAATGCGACCTTTGTGAACAGATCACGCTAGAACACATTAACTGTCAAGTTAACAAGTGTATTAACAAGTGTAACCGAGGCCATCGTTGCGTTGCGTGTGTGCGAAGAATTCGGACAAACCACGCAAAAAGCATGTTCAGCTGCGGAGGGGGAGGGGGGGGGTAAAACAGAAGAGGATGGAGATGCACCTGCTCAAACTCATCGGTGATCGTCTTGGGCTCCTCGTGCCTCTGGAACCACATCATGTACTTGGTGTGGAACCTCCACGACTGTTTCTTCAGCGCCTTCGCTGACAGGTACTGAGCCTTCGTGCCCTGGAGGGAGGAAGCACATGAAGTGAGGGATTTGAGATCTGAGAGTAAATGTAAAGGAAAACCAAACCCCACAGTTTGAGCAGGTCCCCGCTCACTATCGCATTTTTGAAAATGCGTTCTCACCGACTTCTGGTAGATTTGGACCAGGATCAATCCATAGCACTACTATGTAACCCACTACATAACTTTTCATCTAAAATAAGTTGTTTAAGGGTTTGGTTTTCCTTTAAGGGAGGTTGTTTTAGTGGAGTAGGGAAAGGACAGGCCCAACTCAAATTGCCCGATTAGGAGGATGAGGAGGCAGACGGCAGGATGCATGATTTACCTCCAGGTAGTAGAAGATGAAGAACAGCGTTTCTGTGGACAACCTCTGGTAGAACTCGATGGAGTCCGAGTGGTGAGGCGGCATCTGGTGGTGGAAGGGCAGTGTCGGACATGGGTTCCTCATCAAGTACTGCCTGTAACACAACAACAGTGATCACAACCGTTAGACAGACATTCCACAAACGTCCCATCAACAATTAATGCTGCCACGGCTAAGGGTTCGATTCCCACTGGGGCCACCCACGCTAAGAATGGATGCACTCACGGTATTGTAAGAGATGCTTCGGATAAAAGCTTCGACTAAGTGGCATATATTTATTTACCTTTTCACCGTGTAGCCAATTAGCAGACGCTTTTATCCAAAACGACTCAGTGAGTTAGGCGTTTGGCATCCTGCTCGGGGATGCCTACAGGTAGACTGTGGACATCGGTGTTTGAACCCAGAACCTTCCATGTATGTATATTCTTAACAATATCCAACTATTCATTGTTTAGTTTTTTATTTGGAATATAGAACAAATAGTTGTTACTTTTTAGAAATAACAAGCCAGTCACACGATTTGTTCACCTGATTCTCTCAGAGTCCGAGGGGTGGGGCATGTGTGTCCATGCCGACTCCTGCATGGCCTGCTGGTACAGCTGGTCTTTGGGGAGAGGCGTGGGGCCCAGCGGGCACACGCCCAGCGACGGGGGTATGCTGACCTCCGACAGGGAGGGCTGGGGGGCCGCGGGCGTGCCGGGGGGCGCCGAGGAACTCGAGAAAATATCTACAGGCAGGAAAGGGAAGAGAGGCTGGGGGTCAACACTCGTTGGGGACATTTCTCAGCTCCACTCTCATTCATTTGAAATGTGAAATGTTGTTGAATGTTAGTGGATTTAACTGTTAATCCCAACAGCTTTATACTACACAATGTGCCAGAACTGGGATAATATCAGCATTACAAAATCAGAGAAGGGTTTGCTGCATTGCCATCCGTATTTCAGGATTAAGTGGAGGATATTTCCGGATTAACATGACAACTTTGACAACATTTTCCGGGATGAACATGCCAACCCGAGTCCATTTTCAGTCTCTCGTGTCCGTTAAGAAATGTCATACATCCGCTTTATTATGTAGAGGAGTGACTTAACCCCTGTTTTTGTGAAGCATCGAAACGAACCCATGGAAACCCAACTAGTTCAGTGTCATGAGTCAGTGAGTGCAGTGGCCCAGGCTGACCTCTGTCTGTGAGGTGCAGGTTGGGGATCTCTCCGTCCAGGCCTGAGACCAGCGCTGCCCTCTCGGCCATCGCCTTCAGGGAGCTAAGCGCCTCGGGAGCCTGGAGCCGGACAGGGGGAGAAGAGAGAAGGACGGATTAAAACAGGGACGAGATGAGCATGTCATTCATGTCTGAAAGAGGCAGATAAACGAGAAAGTGGAGTAGGAGAAGGTGAAGAAAAGGGGGATCAGAGTTAGAAACAAATGAGAACACACTTAAGGCCAAATCACACATCGGCGTCCTGCGCGTATGCGAAGACCCGTGTCGCTAATCGGAGACATTTATTAAATGTCTCTTAAATGAGCCAACCGCAGAACCGCTGTCCAAACCCAGCTTTGCCAGATGGAAGTGCTTTGCTGGAAGCGAAGGAAATCAGTCTTGATGGCACCAAAGTGAAATATAACTGGGTGTTCTGTCTGTATATATTATATACAATATATTAAATATAGCCTACCAAATAAAGGTGTATTAAATGTCAAACGTCTCTCTTCATATACATTTGGGGTGGGAAACGCTATACTGCCCCCTTGTGTACATGTCAACGAGACGTGGAAGTATAAATGCAGGCAGCTCTGCAAAGATCAGCGTCGTGTCCCCGAGTCCCGACACGAATCTTCGCGAGCGTGGGGTACGCAGAAATGTTAATTCAGCTTTAAATACACACACATGACAAACAGACGCACACGAATCATGACACAAACACCAGGGGAAGAAACGGTGTCTTATGCTCCTTGTTTTCAGCTGCAGGGAGCAGCTCTTCTGCCCTGCAACCCCCGCGGCTAACCGGAGCTAACTAAGCCCAGCACTATGGGACACAACAACAGGCAACCACAGCCTCAAATACGTTACACAGGCAACAGTATTGGCTATCCCAGATCTCCAGCTAGATGTTATGTGTTTGCATGACAGCCTAAAGAAGACTTCTGTAAATGTAAAAGAGTCCCAGCGACTGTCAGCGACTTAACCCTGCCGTCTTAAATGCGCACGAGATGCGTGGTACAACAATTTGTGGTTTTCATGTGGTTTTTGGACGAGCATGTGTGGCTTGCGTCTGTGCGTTTCCCATGTGGGCATCATGGGCGTGTATGCATGCATGTGTCTTTGAGTCTCTACCTGACACTGCTTTCGTTTTCGTGTGTTAGTGGCCGTGGCCCCGGGCGGCTCGCCCGCCACCGCTGTCACCCGGCACTCCATCAGCATCTGACGGTGGTCTGTGGGGAGCTAGGGGGATGAAGGGCCCTCACACATTATTGTCGCGGCAACAGCATCACAGCAATATACATAGCAAGGAGACAGTGGGGGGGGGGCCTTCAGGTTAAAAATGGAATATATGCCATGCCGGGATATGTGTCTGTGTGTGTGGTGGTGGTAAGATTATGTAATATGTGGACTCCTAAAATTGGTCTTGCTTGACAAGCTAAAAATAAGATGGGATTTAAGGTTTATGGCTGCTGTAGGGGGCTACTGGTCTGCTATCCAACACAAACTCTGAACCCTGGCTGCTGACCATGGTCACCATGGATTAGGGCTGTCAACAAATATTCTAAATTTGATTATATAATCCAAAAAAACAGCACTACCGCGGCTGTCTGCCTCGCGAGTTCTTGCGTGGGCCTGAGCCGCTGCACTGAATGCACTGCATGACGGACAGGAGTCACACAAGCGCCACTTTCATTGATTGAAAATTAAATGTAGGTCAAGCTGAAACAAGCAAATAATTCAGCAATTCAATTCATTAAGAGGGTTCACAACCCAACTCGGCTGCAGAGAGAGTCATTGGCACTTGGAGCGATCTAAAATGCCCTGTTTGGAAATACTTTAAAATTGTGGAACCTTGAGATAAGGTTGTATGAAATTAGGCTATCGAATAACATATCAATTACGAATCATTCATTTGATAGAGAGAGAGAGAAAGAGAGAGAGAGAGAGAGAGAAAGAAAGAGAGAAAGAGACTGACTGAGATCTACAGTCTTTAAAGGGGAATTTCACTTTTTAACACTTCTGGGGTCATTTTCACGCCTACCCGGACTTTTGTGAGCATCCCAGACAGTTTTTAGGTTGCTTACTTCAACATTTAGATATTTTATACCTGTGTAAGCAACACCCTTCTCCCCCCATCCAATAGAAGCCCATTCAACATCAAACTCCACGTTAGACTCAATGTAAACACACGTCCCTGCTTCTCGTGAATGATATTGTCCTTCTAATGAATGTGTCGCCCTTCATGTTTCGATTAGTTATGAATACACAGAAGAGCCATTACTATAACGTTATACTTGGACAACTCAATAATAACGTTACTGATAGGGGGGTCAAATAAATGGATGGTGGCAACCCTATAACAACAGCCAGCAAGCTGTCTAACTGTTACCGTAGACATCCTACGTATCACAGACAGACGCGATAGCGTTAGCGTTAGCGTTAGCCAGCCCGCTTAGTACCTACCTCAAGCGGTTCGACCAACGATGGGAAAACGGTGGGTACAGCTCCAGGCTTCAGCCGGTCGCCTTGGTAGTCGGTGGCTTCAAAGTGGTCGCTGCAAACCCTTGTTCCTTGTTTGCGAACTTCTTCGGCTGTTATGTTGGGGTGTCTGATTACATCCAGCCATGTCTGGCACAAAGTTGCATAGCGTGGAAAACTATGAAAATGTGCTTTCAAGGCAAGTCAGGGGCATTATAACAACCGGGTACAATGCACCTCATTATTACACCGATATTGCATCAAACAAAAGATTTCAATGCTAAGTTAACGGAATGTTTTGCTTCGCCTCTTCTCAATTTTGCCCGCGAAACGTAATTGAAGACAAAAACTAAAACCGTACTATGTGGTCTTTGTTTCTAACGTTAAGACATTTAAAATGAAAAACCTATTGAAAAAAATGAAGGGCGACACATTCATTAGAAGGACTATATCAGTCACGAGAAGCAGGGACGTGTGTTTACAATGAGTCTAATGTGGAGTTTGATGTTGAATGGGCTTCTATTGGACGGGTATCAAGTGGTTTGCTCACACGGGTATCAAATATCTAAATATTGAAGCAAGAAACCTAAAAACTGTCTGGGGTGCACACAAAAGCCCGGATAGATGTGAAAATGGCCCCAGATGTGTTATAAAGTGGAATTCCCCTTTAAGTCAAGTTTTACGGTATAGGACATTATGTTATTGGTTCATTTTGTAATGTCAGGGTTTTTCCTGCATTAAAAAGGCTTAAGCGGCCCGCCTAAGGCTTTTTCCACCTCACCTTCTAGGATAAATCGCGCAAGAAAAAACATGTAAAAACTGTTAAAAATTGTCCATGCATTTATTGCTGCAATTCGGTCATTCCACCAGCAGATGCCTCTAGACTATCGTTACGTTATATACGTAATGCAGGGGAAGAAGAAGATGCTACCTTTCAGAGCCAGAGAGGAACAGACCGCTGACGGCATAAGCGGGCGAGCCGAGTGATCATACAAGAGTAGCCTGGCTAGTTAGGCACGTAATACTGCATAATTACAAAGGTCATACAAGAGTAGCTAGTTAAGAACAAAATACTGCATCCGTACAAAGGTTATAAAATAACCTTCATTGCCAAACCAATAAAATAAAAAATAAAAAACAAGAATAGAGTAACCACCACCACAACAACAATAATAAACTAGTATAGAAAAGGCAAGATGAACACATTAAACCAAATTGATTCTTCCACTTAAAAAATAGAAGGCGACTTCAGGGATCTTGTTAAAATGTTTTACAGGGCAAACAAAATTAGGAGGGTCAAATGCTCAGTCACTGGATGTGACATCTGCTGTGATTAAAAAAGTACATTTAACATGGTCACGAGCACAAATATTTATTTTCTGTTTTAAAGGGACTTTGTAGCTTTTTAATGATGGCACTTTGTTATTTCAGTGGAACTTAAAAGCTGTTTCAGTTGTTTACAAATAGTAAAAATTTAAAATGCTCCAATTTGTAATGTTTGTCACACATTACATTTTTTTTAAACATCTCAATACATTGTAGTGGTCTCTTGAAGACCTGAACTTACATTCCAAATATAAATGTACGGAGACGACACATCGAGCTGACGGTGGCAGCAAAGCCGGACCGACCGCAGTCGCTGTCATGCAAAGTTACCACCTAAGCCTCATTTAGAGTCAGGAAAAACCCTGAATGTGTAGGTATGTAGATCTGACATGTTTATGTTGAAATAAATATACCTATACAAGTAGTTATCTCTCGTTGTATTGGTTTGCCCTCTTATGGACATAATGCACAAAAATAAGATTTTTTTTAGGAATTTTTTTTAATTTTTGGCCAATTTTGACAGCCCTACCCTGGAACGACAGCAGTCACCCCCATTTTGTTCATTGACCATCCCACTCCACAGTGGTGCAACCTCACGATTTTGCCCTGGTCTTTACATGTAGACTCATCTGCCTCCGCAAAACTGTATGTAATTCAACTTCTAAGAGTTACATTTGATCCTACAGCATGTGTTGTGGTGGTGGTGGTGTGTATCTGCCTGAACCCCCTGAACCATGCACCGTGCAGCCAGGCCCACCCATCCACCTTCCTGCTCACCTTGAGGCCCTCGGGAGTCTGCGAGTAGGAGTGGGGTCCGTTCAGAAGACTGCCTCCGCCGGGCGTGCTGTCCGAGAAGGAGGGGGACGGAGAGCTGGGCGGCAGGGTGATGGAGCTGATGAGGCTGGGGCCGTTGTCCATCCTGCGAAGCCAGGAAGCAACAGCAGAGAACAACGATAAAAGACATGACTCTTAATGGACCGGTAATGGGTTATAGACCAATGGTGGCGCAATGACCGCAGCTGGTGTAAACTCACGTCTGACTGGTCGAGGATGTGAGCGACGAAGACTGGCTGCTTTGTGATTGGCTCGGTGTGCTCAGAGCGGAATCTGTGGAACTCTCTGCTACTATCGCACTGTAACCTAGGAGACAAGAGGGGAGGTCAGACAAACCATGCATACAACGCACTAAAAACATCACTAGTGATTCATAGAAAGAGTTTATCAATGCTTACTTGTGCTTCCGTTCTGCTTGAGTCCACTGGGTGGTCTGGCAGGTGCTGCGTTGAGCACTACTCCTCCGACCACGCCCACATTGGCTCCGGTGCATCCCAGCATGCCCACCACCCCGCCGGGAGCGACGCTGACAGGAGGAAGGGTCACCTGTGAGGACCCGGGGGTCACGTTCTGCCCGGGGACCAGGCCGAGGATGCCCCCGGTTAGAGAGCCGTGCGCTGGGCTCGAGCCGAGTAAACTCAGGCCCGTGCCGGCGCCGTTGGTGGTGACTCCACTGGAGCCAGAGGTGGGCATGGAAGTGCTGCTCTCCACTGAAAGACCGGACAGGGTGCTGCTGCTCAGGCCCAGGCCTCCCGATGCCGCTGCCTGAGCGTACGGGGTGGGGGTGGACGCTGAAATGAGCCCGGCCATCGTGCTTAGCGGCAAAGACATGCCGCTCAGGCCTAGACCGGACATTTGGTTGGCACTGCTGGTCCCCGTGATGCCCACTTTGCTCAAACCCAGGCCCAGCCCAAGTCCCAAACTGGAGGAGGGGGCGGACCCCGGGGAGGGCAGGGGTTGCGGGAGGGCCGCCACTAAGCTGGGAGTGCTGGGGATGGGGATGGGGATGGCGGCGGAGACTGGTAGGAGTGGATGGCTGGGCGGGCTGGGGGTGTTGCTGGAAGGGACCGAGGGTTTTGTTTGCGATGGTTGCTGCTGTTGGTTTAATGACTGCGCCTGCTGCTGCGACACTTGATGCTGGTGCTGTTGTTGCACGGCGCTGCTGAAGCTCCCGATCAGGCTGTTGCTCATGGGCACCACGGGAATGCCTCCGACGATGCTCGCCATGGACACCAGCGAGGAGGAGGAGGAGGAAGAGCCAGAGGTGGAGGAGGAAGAGAAGGAAGACAACAGGGAAGGAGTGCCATTCTTCACAGGCGACTGAAATGAAAGTGAACATTGGTTTCAGTAAGAAAACTTCACATTAACACAACTTCACAGCAATATAATACAGAGGAATACATAGAAAAGAGAAGATTAGTCCAACTAAATACAAGATTGAGGCCTGTAAAGGAAAACTACAGTCTGTGGTAGTTTGCTTATACAGGGAACATTCTGAGTTTGCTTCATTTCACAAGGACTCTACAGGGCAAACCAGAAGGAGGTCTCACCTGACTAACTTCACTGTCTGTCGACCGGCCCCGTTTCTTATCATCCTCAGAGTTCTCCTGTAAGAAAAAGACCCACGGCATGAAAATCCGCTCTAGAAACGATCTTTTGTCAAACACATTGGTGGATTACGACTTTCAAAGCATGTTAATCTGCACACACAAAAATACATATTTTAGAAAGACCCAAACCCTTTACCCCCTTACCAAAGTGATGGAATCGTCCCAAGCAAAGGGAGGATTGCATGAACTTACAGCAGTGCAGGCGGCCGGGGAGGGAGGGATGGGTGAGGAGGAGGTGGTGGAGGTGGGCGTACTGCTTGAGTTGAGAAACATCTCATCCTCAATATTTCCTTGGCCTGATGGAGACGTGGCCACTAGCGCTACAGCATCCGAGGAGATGCAAAGACGAAAACGCAAAAGCACGATCATTTACTGAGATTTCATCACAATCAAAAGACGAAGCCCCCTTGACCCCCCCCTGAATCTTGCTCACAATATTCTCTGCATAGCAAATGGAAGAAAGAGAAGGCATCCCCACAATGTACACACAGTCTTTAAATTCAGCTAAAGGCAGGTTTGAGAGTAAGAGAGTTCCTGTGTACTTCCTCATTCTCGCTAAGGGAAAAGTAGGGTGGCTGAATAAATTGCAAAGAAAATCATTAGACCAAAAGTGAGCGTGATTTTTGCCATGAGCTAGACAGACAATAAGTCAATTGTAAGTCAATGTGTGTTTCTATGTATTTAACATAGAAATATTAAATTCGTTCAGCCTGGTGTTTTCAATAGACTCACGTATGTCTTCCAGGTCTAGATCATCGTACAAGAACTCGTTCTCCTCAAAGTCAGGGTCCTGAGAGGAGTCGATGTAGTACTCCACATCGTCTTTGATCTTCAGGACAGAGTCCACTTGTACCGAGTCATTGTCCAGCATTCGCAGTATGGTCTCCAGCATGCGAATGTGGAACCGATGCCTCTCGATCAACCGCTTGAGCTCTTCGATGCGATCTTGCTTCTGGGAGGACAGGAGGCCAAAGTTGTATTGCGAGCATAATCTCAAGACACGGCTTACAATGGCGGAGAGGAACAGCACGAGCAACCTACCTCTTTGTCGCCCTTTTTTTTTCTTGTCTGCACAGAGAGAGACTCCACCTCACTCTCAAACTGGTCCACCTGCATATTTAGAGTGTCTATCGTATTCTACGTTACAGGGGAACACATCGGAAGATAAAGTGAGGACAGTATTTGTGCACAATTATTAGGATGGCTCAAAATGAGTCACACAAACAAACTCAAACATGACGTGATATTGCGAACAACTTCTTAGATTATTTGCGCATTATAATGGCACTAAGAAGTCATATTTCATATAGAAATATAAGAATTCATATAGATTAGTGAATCACAGTCTGCACCGAATTGTGGCAATTTGAAAACTTCACTAGAATAGCTAGATTTTCCATTTAACTACAATGACAACATAATGAAGAGGGTTGACATTGTTAGTAAAAATGTATTATTAATTAAACGTTTTACTAATGAAGTAAAATAGCTTGTTTTTCCCAGTGTGCTTGCGGAAGCAACGATGACGGGAAAGTCCAGTCAAGTGACCAATGATGACGGAACACCTTACCGTTAACCACTGGCCCGTTTCCTCTTTTTCCCTCTGAGCTGGATCTACTTTCTGGGCAAGTCCTAAGCCTTCTTTAGAGTACGCCTTTGTTTTGGTTTCCCGCTCCACCACCTTAAAGCGCTCCATTTGCTGAGAAGAGACAAGTCACATAATGGTGGATGAGACAATTTATTGTGATTTATGTGTTCATTTGTTTTCGTGTAATTTCACAAAAATCTATTTGGTGATGAATTAATGAAGACCATTACTGTCTCTATGAGTTTCCGGTTTTCGACTAGCTGCCTTTTGTCTTTGATCTCATTTGAGGCCACCCATGTTTTTATCTGATCTCGCAGTCGCTGGGCAGGGGGAAAGAGGACACATGATTACATTTTATAGATATGGATATACACATGGTAGTTTATAAAATAAACAAATTAAGCAAAAGAAACCCATTGGTGATAACTTCTCTTACTTGAAGTTTTTTAATCTCTTTTTTGAGGTCTGCCTCGTATTTTTCCTTCTGGTTAGCATTGGCTGCATTGTGAAGCTGTGGCAATTAAAAATCACATTGGCTCAAGTTCACAAATCAAATATACAATTGTGGGAACAAAAAAATGCATGCATTATTAATAATACCTCACCTTTTGCCAAATATCCTCGAACTGCTCTACACCTTCTGCTACTTTTTTCAAACATCTATCGATTTCACCTGTAGAGATCAAAGAGATGATCCTGAATAAACCCCTTAAATCCTGTACCAGAAGAAGTCGTGCAGCACCTATGGTTTCCGTAGTAAAAAACGAGAGCGTGGTAAGGACTCCAGGCAACATCATTGTGCTCTTGACTTACCTTGTAGTTTTCTCTTGTCAGCCATGGCTTTCACTACGACACTGTCCACATTCCGTCTGTTACAGCTTTAGCTGGGAAAAGCATTTATAACTGTTAATTATGCTTAAGACCGATGAAACATCAGCACTCATCTGTGGACACTCTTGATACCAAGAGGATTGTTCTCACGTTAGCGTGGGCTGCTGTGGCTCAACGTTCATGTTACCTAGCATTGTGCAAAGTATTGACACTTCAGTGTCAATAAATGCACACAGTATTGACACTTCGGTGTCAATACTGTGTGCATTTATTAAATCGACATGCTATCGTACGATATAATACGTGCAATTTAAATTGACGCTTGTCATGCATACATGTCAACGAATGCACCTAGTCTACGGTACTAAGCTAATGCTACCCAGTTTAGCCAGTCCATTACGCTCGATAGTAGTTGGCCTATGGCTAAACGATAATAAAGTACAGATTGGTTGATCAATTACACATTCTTGCAACAGTAATTTGGGTCGAAATATTGCCTTTTAATTGTGTCTGATGCATTGTGAAATGTATCATTTATCATCGTTGCCAAACGCAAACCCAATAGCTAATATTGCTAACAGGCTAGCAAATGCATAAAATACTAGCTAGCGGCTTAGCTAGCAAGGTAGCAAAATTAAGGAATATGGGAAACTGGCTCAACCCGACCATCTAGATGCACATTTGTTTCCAGCATTTACCTAGGGTCTGGGTTTTCGTTTTTCTCTTTTCAATTATAGCCAAAACTATTTCCCCCACGTCTTCTTTACTTCCAAAATTTGTTTTCTTTTCGATAAACTCGCTGTACTCTAGCTAAAGATGGACGGTAACTAAACCACACCTCCAAGTTTGGTTTCCGCCCAAAATGCGATTTACCAGCTATGATTGGATAGATGACCATTTTCATTTGGAAACATCCGCCCGAATAAACCTCAACAAAATTATTTAGTTGGTCCACTTAATTATTTCAGTCATCATTCATATGTCAGATGTTTGTCGTTATTTGAGATTTTAGATATTTTCTCTCTCAAATATTTTATTATAAAGTATAATCAAATGACTATGAAAGTGACCCAAAACAGTGTCTAATATGAATGTGTACAATGTTAGTATCTGGGCAGTAACAAAGACTACGAAAAACGTGGGTTATGCATCTTTATCATCAATATAAAAGGTAGCCATGTGACAAATTGAATGCTGCTTCGATGAGTAGAATATCTGCATTTAACAATATAATCTAACAAAATTATTTTTCATAAAAAAATAACTTGCTGAACCTAGTCTGACATCAGACTAAGTAAGGAAAAACAAAGATTCACAGGCACAGTACATAATACAAGGATGACATAATCAGCCCACCCTAATGTAACAGTAATTAGTTTGACACATTCACATCAAACTGATTTGTCACAAAGAATTTACCATTTGCTAGTGGACATAAATCAACGCATATGGCAAATATATGTTGGGCATAAATCCATTTTAATAAAACAAATATATACACAAAGAAAACCCAATGAAAAAAGTTACCACTTGTCAAGTGCAAAACCTGGCTGAATGTGTGGCATCTTAACTTAGCAATCAGACATTCAAGGGAGAGGACCTCTTGTCAGTGAGACAGTGGAGATGGACTTGGTATTTCTCCAAACGGTGATTCATCCAACATTGGGATATCAGGCTCAGTCTGTAAGGTGAATGAAAGCGTAGTAATAGTTAATAGTTAATCAAATAATTAAAATAATTAAGACACCATGACCCATTTACTACCAACCTATGTTCTGTTAGTGTATCTGCATTAGACATTTAATGCCAGTTAAATTTAAATGGGCATTGCTGTATACCAAATACCTGTCTGTTCATTCTTGTCTGTTTATAAAAAGGTAAGTTTAAATACATTTTGAACTTAATCAAATGGTTACAGTGCACCCATTCTAAACTATGTAATCAAAGCACAAATCCCCAATATAAACTCTAATAAAAGATTCATCTTGTTAATACAAATGAGTGTTTACTGAACCTACAAAGCTCTTAACTCCCTGGCTCCCTCCTACCGCACTGATCTCCTCCACCGTTATACCCCCACCAGCAGCCTCCCATCTAACAACCTTTTAGAAATTGCTTTTACATTTAGCTCTCCTAACCTCTCTGTCCCTTAATTTGTATACTTTTAAATGTTTTAATGTGACTTTTTATTGATATTTTGCTTGTTTGTTTTTACTCCTGTATTTTATGTTTTAAGGCCAAATCACACTTCTGGATCCTGCACATATGCAAAGATCCGCGTCGCTACTCAGAGACTGTACACGCCCCCTTTGCCGGTCGATAACCTAGGTGTATGCAAAGACGTGCAGTCCCAGGGCTAAGCCCAGGGTTTAGCAATGTGTCGCCCTTCCCTGCAGAGGAACGCGTCAAGTAATCGGTTGAGCGGGGAACAGGCGTAGTGTTTTGTTTTGGACAGCCGGACACGAGAATAAAATGAATGCACCCGGGGAAATCAAAACACTGGATTTTCAGTTGGTTGCGCTACACCAACCGCTTTTCAGCAGTGCATTTGAATGATTTTGCAACATATTTTTCACATGGATATATTGCTACATATTTTCAATGGAACAGACTGTCTTGCGATTCAGTTTCTGGATTTGCTCTCTGTTCAGGTACATTTGGGGTCGGAAACGCTATACTGCCCCCTTGTGTAGATGTTAATGTGACATGGAAGTATAAATGCAGGCAGCTCTGCAAAGATCCACTCTGTCTATGAGTCCCTACGTGGATCTTCGCAAACGTGGGGTACGCAGAACTGTGAATTCAGCTTCATCATGTAAAGTGTATTTGAGTACTCTGAAAAGCACTAAACGGTATTATTATGCTTAAGATTATTATTATCAACAATAAATACATACAAATAATCTTCCCATACCTGTGGGTCTTTATCCTTCTCCTGCTTTGGAATGCGATGTCTCCTCTTCTTTGGTCCGGCTCCATGAAGTGCTGCCCCAGAAGAACCAGACGCACCATTTATCCGGTCAACCTCCAGTCCAACAGCTGATTCTAAAGGGACACTGGACTCATCCTGAGACAGAAAAACATGATGTCTCTCACACAGAATAATAATAATAAAAAATAGAAATGTGGGCAAAAGCTTCACTAGAAATATTTTTTTTGTAGGGTTTGCTTTCCAGAATAAATTGCTTTAATGCATTCACATTTTGAACCTCAACGATAGTCATCAATAAAAACATGTTTTTTTGGTCTGATTGTAATTTATAGAACCTACAGACCCACATCTATATTTCCAAAGTAGATATAAGATATACTTTGAGAACCATGTCATTTAGGGGTTAGGCATCTCGCTCAAGGATGCTTACAGGTACACTGCGGACATTGAGGATTGAAGTACCTTTTGTCTGGGAGTCAAATGCCCTAGCTGCCACACTGTGCATCTATTGAATACCTCTCACCTCTAGATGTATTGTCAAGTGAGAATTTCTGTAATCATCTCCATGAGTATCAAGAGTCTTCATCAGGAAACTAATGGGGTTAAGAAAGAGTTATTTGATGAAGTGAGGAAAGGAAACATTTTCAAAATATGCCATATAGTATAATAGTAAAAATACGAAGATTAATACCGTCTCTCTTTCCTCATGCGGCGTAATAATCTTTGTACTTGGTGAAGGCGACCAAGGATCTTCTGATTTATCTGACCAGAGAACATTACAGAAAGATTATGAATTATGATGGAATGCATGCAACACTTACACGCTCTAATCAAGAAAACATATAACATGAATCAAATGCATGGCATGCATGCATAGTACTTTGCAAACCTGTTCAATATCTTTGCACCTCTTATTCAAAGCAATATATTTCCGTTTATCAAGGGCTCTCTTTTCTTCATCTTCATGTGCTCCTCCATCCAACACCTCACTGTCTCCTGGGCCCAGTTCCACCTGCTAAAATAGTACCAGTAAGGAGTTATAAAGAGACGCTTATTTTCTCATTTCTAAACCATAAGGCATGGGGTAGTAGTACACAGTATGTTATACTCAATTAATTCAAGTATGTAAGCTTAACACCACACCACATTTTCGAGAAGCAGATGTAGGCTTATACTATCAAACCTTGCATTGCCATTATGCATCAACGGATAATGGATACTACAGCGTGTTGGTAGGGGTTAGTACCTACAGGAAATTCCCTGGTAATTGCATAGGTGCAGGACTAATGTGAGCAAGCCACTGGACGAAGTGTGAGAGTGTTGTTACCTCTCCTGGGCCTAGTTCGACACCAGCAGGTTCCAGCTCTGCTTCGAGGATGTGCCCTCCAAATAGAGGCGGCAGAGCCAAACCGGAGAAATCCTCCATCATCTATTAAGGAAGACGAAAAGCAGTATATTCAACATAAATCCACAAAAACACTGAAATCGAAATCTGGACAGCCTCCGTGATAAGTCTTAGACAAGCTATATGTGTCATCAAAAATACGACTCTAGCAAACAGCTAGCCCTGAATTGAAAACGCAACGTACATTTTGTTCAGCAGATTAAATCCCGTGTCGACTGCTTTCATAGCATCTCTGTATTTGACTGTGAATAACAGAAGATAATGTAAACATTGCATTAAACCCGAACGATAAAACGAACTACAACATCCGTTCACCCCATGGTCCTTTGCGAGCCTTGTGGAATTGACTTCCGGTGTAGTGTAAACAAGCCAGACAAGCTCATGGCGTTAGAAACCAGGATAGATTCTATTAGTCTGTTTTTAGTTGTTGTTGTTTTTAAACAATTAGTTACCAAAAGTAATATATATATATATATATATATATATATTCCCTGTTACACATATATACTTGTAATGAAGCTTCCCATCTTATCAAAAGTCGCAGTGGGAGGCATTTTAAGAGCTAAATTACAAAATAAATATTTTAAACAAATAAAAATCATATTTCATTTTATTCTAAGTCGCAACAAATGTACGTCGGGCTGTAGAGCATACATTTCCCATGAGCACTAGCGTGTCGATGGAACTACAAAGGGCAACATGGCGGGTTAGTATACATTTCGATATCTTATGAGAAACTAAGCAGAGGTATATTGACGTATTTGAATACTACATAATAAGGTAATTGTGTTTGCCTTTCAGCAATACAATGACACACAATTTGGTATTGTTTTAAGGCGAAACACTGGACTCATAATGAAACAAAAATGTGACCTTGGACGCCGGGCTAACAGTGATAGCCTTACGTTTCTAAAGCTAACGTAAAGTACTCATGTGATCTGTTACTGGTTTATTATTTTTGCAGCGATTGGAGCTTTCCTAAAGAATGCATGGAATAAGGAGCCAGTTATTGTGGTTTCCTGTGGACTTGGGCTTTTAGGTCAGTAACCATGGTACCATGATCACCTGTGTTAAAATGTGTGTGTTTAATTACTTTATTCATCCACATAAACAAATACTTCCAAAGGAAAAGGGAAATTGTATTGATCTATTTTTTGATGTAGGCCTATGTGACGTGTAAACGTATTGCTTTCCACAGCGGTTATCTTGCCATTTGTAAGTCCCCTGACCAAATATTCCGCAATGATGAACCAAGCTGTGCCATACAACTACCCAGGTAAACACATTGGCCTACGTTGTATTGTTGTCGTTTATTTATGAGTTTCTGATGACACTGATCAAAACTTTTCATTTGTGTAACCATTTTAGATGTTTGATTGCTTGATATTAACTCCAAAAAAATATATTTGTTTGTTTATCTGTAGTTTAAGCAGTTTAGCTGTGCACAGGTTAATTATTTAAGCTCTTTCTGCAATCTAGTTCCTGTTCGAGATGATGGAAATATGCCTGATGTCCCTGCCCATCCATCTGACAAAGCCGGACCAAACTTGGAATGGATGAAAAAGCTATAACTAAATATATAACTAAATATGACAAAAACTGTACATTTTTCCTTGTCAATGTAGCCACTTTATTGGCAATAAATATTGTCCTATAAATGTTCTTTGTGTGCTTGCTTGTGTATTTTGTGTTCACCACATTCATCACATTTAGAGATGGTTGTAATATTATGGTATATTGGAAACTGCTGAATTGATTCCTGAAACAAAGTATATTTTCTTGATTGAATATGGAAAAGGTACAACATGTGCAGGACAGATTTTTGTGATAAATGTTTATTGATTACATTTTTCAGTATTTGAGAAGTGTAACATATTCACCCTATAGAAGGTTTCCATTGTCTAACAAAGTATGTTTGTTAAGAACAACTAGTGTACAGGGCTCTGTTTGAAATGATACCCTGTGGAGGGAAAGATCAAGAAGCATAGGCATCCAAGTTCTTAAAGTGGCTGTGGTGCACTGGGTAGGTCACTGTGAACAAGTATTACATTTTCTGGCAACTTCATTGGAATTGAATATCATTATTTAGAAATTAAGAAAGCATTCATTTCTCTTTGAGCAACTTGGAGCAAAACATTTTTATTTATGTTTTCACCCATTATTAGGCTTTGTACCAAAGCTGCACATACAGTATGTTAACTTTGTAGAAAAGGGTAACTGCTTGCTCCTATAAAATTGCTGATTAGTATCTAAACTACAACCACGGTACAGGACTAATGTTAGAAAGCCACTGAACCAGACAGTTAAAGAAAAATGCCTAATTTGATGAATGGAATTGGCCTTGCACTCATAACAAACCATTTAAAAAATTTTTTAACCATTACAATCGGACTGAAAACAATTATACATAGTGTATTAAGCATGTTTATGGCAGCTTATTAAGGCCATGTAAATATGTTAGTGTAAAAAGGCATACATTCTTTTATTCACGACAATTATATCTTGCATATAAAATGTATAATTAACATCTGATAGTTGATGGCATCTCTGAAATGTCATGAAACAAATTTTCATGTTATCAAATGCTGTTCTGTTAATGCAGTAATGCCATTTACGATAACTAAAGATTTAAAATGACCTCAATGTCACAGGATGTGAGGTATTGCAATGTCCAAGCAATGTCTCACATACTGTAGGTACAATAGTGAACTTTAAAAAATACCTTTGAGGAATGTATAAAAGCTGGAAGTACAAAACTGGTCAGTTGGTGGTGGTGGTGGTAGCAGTTACTGCCATGGCCTTAATTTAATTTAAAACGTCTAATATATAAAACACCTCAATGATTTCTAAAAAGGTAAACATGAATAACATTTTTACCAATAAATCAACATTTTGCTAAACTCAAAGGTGGTGATTGAAAAATCATACCTTTAGCAGCATTAAGGAAAAATACAAATCAGGCACACAATGATATATTTTTAAATCCTAGTGTGATATGATATGTAAGCAATGGTGATCAGGTATTGCCACAAGGTTCTTGGGGATCAACGTGACAGCATTCATAATATACACACAATATACAGTAATCAAAAGGAACATAAACCATCCTAATTTACATATCAGATCAAATCCATGTGAGCGCAATCATACTAAAACATATTTGTGTTTACCTTTAACTCTAACTCAGACACTGATCAACTTTCCATATACTTCCTACATCAACTTTCAAAGTTACATGTTTTCATATGAAAACAATC
The DNA here is from genome assembly GCA_900303215.1 of Trachyrincus scabrus. Lineage (NCBI taxonomy): Eukaryota > Metazoa > Chordata > Actinopteri > Gadiformes > Macrouridae > Trachyrincus > Trachyrincus scabrus. The sequence continues at coordinate 3,005 of OMNO01021163.1, read as the reverse complement.
CTTTTCATCATTCTTGGCTTTGGCATCTCTCTAAAAGGTTCTGACAGGTTAACATTCAGCTATCTATCTAGATGTTTTCTAGATTTTCATTTTGGACATAAGATGAATCAAGAATAAACAAAACCCAATGACTTAAGTGTTGGAAATTCTGCTGTGTATGACCCAACCTCCACCATAAACCTTTACCTCCGTCACCCATTCTAAAAGAAACTCTCCAACAACATTCAAATATTGTACTCTCAACTGTTCGGGTGAAAACCATTACACCTACAGTTCCCTCAAACCAACACAACCAACACAACAAAATCAATTTCCCCATCCTTCACAAAATCTTGAATTCCATCAAAATTGCCTAATTCAAATATTATATAAATATCTTTACTTTAACAAATAGTACAACTGACAGAACAAAACAGATATGTTTGAGGTGTCATTATCAATGCGGTACACATCACTAAATTAACAACCCATTGAATATTGTTTCACTTAATGCCCACTATATATGATGGCAAGTTTAAATGGCACAACATAAACATAATGCACTGCAGCGTTAACTATAAATTATGAATGAAAATGTGAATGTAATGTAAACTTTCAAGTAAAAGAAATACAGTGGAATAGATTGCATCTTTAAGATGGAATAGATTGCATATTCGTAGTTTGACCCATAGAAGAACATGGCAGCTACTTTGAAAGTACAAATAAAATAAATTAGGAACCTGTCCTTTCTGTGACACTTCACTGTCAAGGTGAAAATAGGCTTTAAATATAGATTTTGCTATTAGGAGCCTGTCCCCTAAATGAATTTGACAAAAAAAATGTACAGACTAAGTAATACACAGAAAAAGTTATATTGAACAGTAATACAAACTGCTTTTTGACTTAAGGTGTACACAAACATTTTTAAGAAACCCATGTTCACCAAAGTCAATAAATGTTACATCGATCTTAGTTTCTACATTTTTGTCATAATGTATCTTTACAATTAATAGAATCACGGTCAATATAATACATGTATTTTATTTACTGTAACCATGGTTACTGAATGAGATTCTAATCAGATTAGTGATCAGATTATGGTGACCATTTTTTTCTTTAGATTTTTGATATTAGTTTTGTTTTAAGAATTTTAATTTGAAGCTTTTTCTTGCCTATATCCAGACATATGGTGTATATTTCATATGTATTTTTTAAATCCTAATTTAATCGAAATGTAGAAGCAGTATACTTTTAAATAATCACAAAAATGGAACTTCAACATTTCTTAAGAAAAGGCTTGACAGAACATCTGTTCCATAAGAACCACTGTATGTTTGTAGCCTTTCTGTTACCTCCTGCTATAACCCACATATTACTCAATGATAGGAGCAGAGCGGTCATTGGTAACTGTCCTCCTGAGTTTGACGTGAGCGAATGGATTTGTCCTGAAAAAAAAGAAAAATCAAAATGATAATGAAAAGTTCTAAACATATAAACACATATAAACATATTTAAAAGGATAGATCATCTCTAAATTATCACACCTTGCTATGTCTAACGCTAATCCTACAGATATAATAGCATTGTTATTATTTCCTGATCAGTGGAGAAGCATTCATCATGGCGTTCTTTTTAGGAAAGCATTATAAAGCATGTATCTACCTGGTTGGGGAGGGTGGAGGAGAAGCCAAATCTGAAGAGAGCTATGATCACAGAGAGATAGGAATGTGAGAACTGCATTGCATTGATTTTGGTGTTAAGCTAGGCTATGCTACGACGTCGTTACCTCCTGCATTAGCATGGACAGAGAGGGCCGGTGGGCGGGCCCCATCCACTCCCCCATTCCCTGAGCGGCTCCACTGGGCCTCAGGCTGACCTTGTGGCTGTCAGCCATGCTGTACGGGCGCGGGCGGAAGGTGCTAACCCTCTGGGGAGGAAGGGAACGCTCCTCTTCCGACTCGGGGGTCAAGGCAGGCAGGCCCGCGGACACCAGCTTGTCAAGTTGGCCAGCGCTGCCACTGTTGGCCTTAGATAGTAAGAGGGAGCTGTAGGGGAAATAATATGGGAGATAAATTAGCCATGGCTAAACATTTTAGAGTGACATGTTTCCTGAATGGCTGACAGTGTTTTTCCTGTGCACTGACCTGCTCCCGTGGTTGTCGATGTTGTTGGCATGAGGCTGGGTGTAGGAGTATGGAAACCAGCCTTTTCTGTGAGGGAGACCATTTTGAATTATGTTAGATGTGAGATCTCTTTTATTGTGTTGTTCATTATGAAGGCGGACATACAGTGTTTTAAGTAGAGCTTACCGTCCTGTCCTTTCATTCTGACCGTAGTGCCAGCCGTCCCTGGGCTCGGAGATGAGCAGGGTAATGTTGTCGCTGGGCAGAAAGTGAAGTAAGCAGGCCCCGCCCACTGCACTGCCCTCGGATCCTGCAGGCGTGTGCGCAAACATGGCTTCCACACGCATCGGTTCAGAAAGCTGCATCATTCTGGGCAGACTGGTGCCTGTATAGCAGCGAGAGAGAGAAGGAGACCAGGACATATGAGGAAAAATATATATATTTATGTGGCTTTTATCCAAAGTGTCCTACAATACCATGAGTGAATACATTCTTAGCATGGGTGGCCCCAGTGGGAATTGAACCTCCTAAGGTGCCGATCACACCAAAAACTCTTGCAGGCTGTAAAACGCAAGGCACACTGCACTGCCTTTTTTGTTGAAGCCTAGAAAAAAGCAGAGCAGCGCACTGCGCCTTTTTCTGTTGCAAAGCAACCATAGAATCTACATTTAACCTATAATGACGGATGATTTTTTTCAACTCAGGGCGTCCAGGGCACACCAAAAACCTGAGGCGTGTTAATGCCATTTTCTGCCAGTTGAGCTAGACAGGACCAGTGGTTATACAATAGACAAACTCCAAGCGATAAAATTTTACCTTGAAAGCCGCCCATTCTCATCTCACTGACAGGTCTCCTAGGCAACGGCAGGGTGGATGTTGCGTACATCTCGGGGGCTTTCATCA
>OMNO01021160.1:0-10413 GCA_900303215.1 Trachyrincus scabrus | reverse complement strand
CCCCCCCCCCCCATTTATATAATTCGTCAATGAAAGAATATAAAGAGCTGGCGAGAAACTTAATTTTCTTTCCAAATGCGCATGCTTCTTCTGCTTTTTATGACTGTCAAACAACGTTATGGTGCATTACCGCCACCAACTGGACTGGAGTGTGGACCGGAAACATGCATGAGTAGAATGCCAGACAGACTGGACCCTCTATTGTAGTATGAATGGACCCGCGGAACGCAGAAAGTATGTCCAAGCCTTAACCTTGCAGGGAGAGGCATGTAAAGGGTTATGTCGGTCTGACATAAGACGATTTCACGAGGAGTGAGCGAACCAATCACAAGACTGCACTGATGAAGTCTTTGACTCCGCTGATGACTTATTTGAATCCGAGACTGTATCTTAAGGCGCCAATGCTTTTCGGGTGATTCGATATCAATACAGCTTCTTTTGTTTGCAAAGAAGCTCATTTTTTTCATGAATGGCTGGAAACTGGACAGATTCAGAAATGAGGGAGCTCCTCTCAGTCCGCGTAGAGGGTCTTCTTCTGTTAAGTTTTATGGCGGATGGCATGCGTAAGGGTTGCATCTGCTGGACTGCCCCTTGGCCCATCTATTCCGGCATTGCTATGCCATGTGTGAAAGGGCGCAAGACGGAAATGTTCCAGAACGTAGCTGCATGTGTGAATAGTGAAAATCACTAGCGGTGCCTGAAATGTTATCCTAGTAATTTACCGGGAACTGTGAAAGAGGCTTATGTTAGTGTTTTGAGGCCAATCCAAATTGAGGGAGCTATTAAATATACAGGCGACCATATGCGAAATATTCACAACACAGCTCAAAATAAACTTTAAAGGTGATATTGACTAAGCAATGAATGTGAAAGTAGGGTGGGGATGTTATTGACGTTCTAAAAGTGTTTTGATGACAATCCGTTATTGAAAATCGAATCCATTGTATTGTGTGTATCTGTGTTATTAATTACTAAAATATATGGATGCCCATTGTTTGTGTGTGTGGATGTGAAAATTATAGGGAGGGCTTCTGATCACAATATAATTGTTTTTAAATGTTTTTTATCCAGTAAAAAAATTAGATTTGTTTGAAATTTTGCTGCATGCACTTTTTAGACGACCCCTAAACATTCGCAGGAAAAGCGCATCACAGTTTGATATTCAAAGCTGTTTATTTGTAATATCATCGAAATCGTTTATGATACTCGGCGAACTAAGAGTGTGAAATATCTCCCAATGTCTTGTCTTTACAACAAGACTAATCTGGAAGCAATCAGCCCTCCTTTCAAGGAGCTATTGTGTTTTGCAACGGGGGAAAAATGTGAATGTTGAATATCAAACTTAAGTCCAGGGCTCTTGACTAACTTTTTTTACCATCCTCCCAGAACCTCGCCCAAATCCAATCTAAGCCGTCCCGAAATTAATGTGGACCGTCCCGAATTTAAGATCTTTTGTTTTTCTACATTATCATTAGCCTAGTTAACATCATTCAAAGTGACAATTTAACATAAATAAAACATAATACAAATGATTAGATGATCAACCTTTTTATTTAAACATCTGAAAAGATTAGACTAGAGGTAAAAAAGGTAAGTCACACACCACAAACAAAGGCAAAGTTGGCAACAACAATGCTCTCCTTCTTCCATTACACCCAAAACGGAAAGTTACTCAAATATTCAATCAAATTCAAACACTGTCCTAAGATAGAAACCAGAGTAACCGGGATGACGAAGGGAGACAAAACCTTGAAACACTTCATAATTGTGAATTTTGGGACCAGGGCTTGAGCTTAAGAACGTCCAGTCGTCCCTTTGGACACTATAAAACAGCTGTGTGGGTGTGCCGGTGGAACACACTGAAGCTTATTGTAATTAATAAACACAAAGAAAGTAGGCTGCTGGGTTGTTCTTTATTTAACCCACTCTATTGGCAGGTGGACATTGAAAATATCTGGTGTTTTGCAGTCAAGCACATCTTAAAAGTAATATTTTGAAGACTATTGAAAATAATCTGTTTACCCGCCTGAACTACTTTGGATCATAGCAAGTAACAAATGCAGTCATATCGGTGAGTGGTGAACGATATCTTCCACCCAATGTTTGATGAATGGTGAAATAATAGGCAGGAGGCAGAGTGCTACGTTCAGATGGAGTCTACATGCGCTCTGTTTATAGAGTAAGTCCCACACGAAACTTCATTTTCTGTCTTGTCCAGCTTTCTACTATGCACAGCAGAGCTCGTCATGTGATCACAATTCAGCGTATGGCTGCATGAGGCTAGTCTTCTGTCTCCTAAAAATAGTAAAATGATGCCCTCTGGTATGTAATGTCTCATTGCTGCCACATAGTAAAATATTTCCTTGCATTGATACAATAATTAAAGATGACGCTACAGTTGTTCATAATTATTATTTTTATTTGATACCAACGTTGGATCGATCAAATTCGGACGTCCTTGAGCTCGAGCCCTGCTAAAATCACGCGGTATAACTTTAACACCCACACAAAGTTTGTGCGTCTGTCTTGTTCACATTATCGTTTTTTCTTAATCGCTTTTACAATTATTTATTGGCAGAAGAAACTGTACCATCAGCAATTTAGCATACAAGTTGTCATGACTACTCGAGTCGAGCTTTCGCGCACACGAAACGCATGCTCAAACTCGACAGCAGTCATGTCCTAGTTAGCTGCTGCCACTTTTAACATATGTTTCAACAGGTGTCTTAGTGTTGGTGGTTTGGCCCTACCCCCAAAACATGCAGCCACTGCCCATATGTTTGCCGTCGCTTGATCACTGGCATATACAGCTGAACGTTTAGTTTCGCAACACACTGCTTTAAAGGCATTTTAAACTTGGATTCCTTGAACAATCACCTGCATCAATTAATCATCTATGACTGTGTTGGGTGTTCCTTAAGGACTGATGACACCGTGGCAACAGTATGCACCAGTCGTATGTCGGTCCGTTTGAGCTTTAATTTTCCGTAACTGGTATATAGTTATTACTTTAATTGCATCTACAGCTGCGATGGTTTTATTTTGTCATGCATAAACGGAATAAATAGATGGATGTAGACCAGTATTAGTACTTTATTGTTTAACACATTTCTGGATCTTTTGCCAGTTGGCAGACAAATATTCAACTCTGCTCTTTTTTTGTTAGAAATGCAAATTCAAAATGGAGGATCACTCTGCCAGGTAGAGTTTGGCCGGTGTGCTAGTTTATTAGAATGCGGTGTAACTACTGAAACTGAGCAGTTTAGAGCCATGAACTGTATTTGCTGTGCTTATTACATGTTGCAATTCAGACACACCCCAATGCCTGTCTGAGCCTGTACAAGGCAGTTTAAATGACTAGCGAGGGCACTGCAATTCTGAACCTCTTGCATGTAAAATAAATGCACTGGCAAACAGCAGGCGCGTATACGTATGTGTGAAAGGGTTTAAGCTTACCCTAAAGCCAATGTGACACAGTGATTGGGTTTACATGGACACGTATAAAGTAGTTATCTTCATGCCATTCTATGATCATTCAAGTGTTCTAGCAAACAACCTAGTTTGATGTCTTGTCTGCGGTCTGCTCATAGCTTAAATGCAAACAATGAGAAGAATCCTAATTGACACCATTGTTCCAATTTCTAAATTATTCAATGCATACATGAAGTCTGTTTTTCCTTTGGAGCTCCATGATGAAATGAGAAGTAAACCAGCGGAAAGTTAGTGCCTGTTGAATAACCTGCGTTGAGTAGCTGCGCCTACCTCTACAAAAACGAGCCCTCAGCTCCTGAGCTTGAACAAATACTTTGCATGTGTTTTTCACTCATAAGTAGTCTCATAACAAAGTAGTAGTTAGCAGAATCATGACCAAAAGCTACCTAGACCTAGCTACCTGTTGCCATGCTTGAAAGACAAAAACAACACATACAGATCAAATTCAGTGCTTACCCTACTATTTTTTTCCAGCAGCGGTGCTGAGGTGTGCTGGGTTGATGTGCGCGTGCACGGTGCTGATGTGCACGGGCGCAGAGAGATTTTAGTGTGATCAGTGACTCCAGTAGGGCTCTGGTGCACTCCAACAGAAATGGCTTAACAATATAACAGAATAACAAATAGCATGCGAGCGCATTATGTGCACATCTTTTGTTATTAATGTCAGCGCAAATACAGCCCAGTTTGCAATTTTTTGCCATTCCACCTTCTGGGTTTCATAATACTGATGCTTCTGTTCCACACAATCAAATATGTACTTTCTATTATTAAGTCACTTGTTTTACTTTTTCTCGATGCTTCCTACATTTAGTCTAAAGCCATTCATGAGCTAATGTCCACCTGCAGTATCATCAAGCATTTTTTATTCTTCTATAGCAGAACACTGTTTTGCTGTCAGTATTGTTCCACGGTATTTCTCTAACGACAGTAACAATTGAGGGGGGTGCACTAGGGGGCACCTATGACGGGGATTCCCCAGGATCTTTTTACATGGAGGCGCAGGCGCTCCACCCACCCTCACAACGCAGTCACGGGGCAAAATATATCAAAATGCTTTACCTACCAATAATAACAGGCTGGTAATGGACTCCAGTTACAATGTTTTTCTTTTTCTGGCGATCCGGCATCCACAGCATAGGTTTTTTTTTATTTGCATGCTCTTTAATAGCGCTAGTGCTGTGGTGCAATTTCATTGAAACTTTGCACAATGTAGAAACCACCTTTTTATTTTTTTCCGACATGTGTTGTCCTTTCTACTACGCATGCCGCGCTTCATGGCTCGTCTGTTGTGTGACCTTTACATTGATGCTCTGCCGTCACCGATTCAGACTCATTCAGCGAGACTGGAGCTGAAAGCCACTGACTTCCCCCACCCACTTTTTGAAGCGTTATTCAAATAAAACACGTGTTTTAACCAATTGAATCATTTCAGAAATTAAATGGGGAAAAACGGCATCAACAAAATTTTCTAATTTTCAATTTTCTAATTATCCCCTGTCACAAAAATGCCCTATTAGCTAGATTGGCTGTGTCAGATTCTACCATTATTGCTTTTCACTGGCTTGGCAGTACTACTTAGTGTGAAACTGAACCTCCAGTGTAATCTTCAAGAGCAGGCCAGCAATGCAATGGGATTCCCCTGCTCTCATTACAGGGGGCCACTTCCCCACTTCCTCGAGGGACACCTTCGCCCACCTCTGCACTGACCTTTTATTGCAACTTCTATTCCTTTAGGGACTTGATGAGGTAATTGTCCCATTGCTGTTTAATGCAAAGCCTTGAGCACACCCATTGTTTACATTTTAGGTGGTCAATTCAATTTCTCTGTGTGAAGGAGTAGAATGGAGTGCACCGGTTATTGTGGCACAAACAGAAATGTACCGTATCCACATGTAACGGAATTAAACCCCTTCAAACTAATTCTAAATCGCCTATCGCACGTGTATTTACAGTGCACTAACAAAACAATAGACAACAGTCCAGAGTTAGGAATAAAATCTGTCTTCTCATGCTGTGATGTTCAAGGTTCAATGTCTTTTGTGGCTATTTTGTATTCTAGCCTTTATGCAGATGTTGGACGATAACAAATACCTAGAAAATGCCGGCCAAGATGGAAACTGAAATGGTTGTCTGCTATATTTACTCTTCTGGCTCCAAATCTGTGCCTTTTTAAAAAAAAAATTCCCATCTTATTTGTTCTCCCTTTCTTTCTTCAGGCATGGCCTCAAAGGTGTTAGTCAGACCATCACACCTGTACCCAGCGAGTGCCTTAGGAACCAGCAGCAGTGGTACCAGCAAACACACAAGTCAATCCCACAGCAGCGTCGCCTCCAGCAGAGCCCTTCACCAGCGGCCGCCCACCAAAACCTACGTCATTGGAGTCAACTACGGCATCGCATATCCCAACAACGTCGAGCCGACCTGCGGCCAGGCTGACCCGGTGAGGCCATATAGAGCGGAGCAGGTGCAAGAGGAAGAATTCTCTGGGGTCCTTGTTCAGGGGCCTGTGTATCAGAGTCGGGGCCCATCGGCGACAAGGGGTTTTGGGGACGGCCGTGAAAATCCGGCCGAGGCCGAAGGAAGCGTAAGCCCTGACTGTGGCCCACAAAGTGGGGCACGCGTGGGAGCAGAGACGCAACAGGGGAGAGCCGTGGACGTCCCGTGCACAGCTGCTGACCAGAGATGTGAGTGGAGGACGGGCGAAGGCGGACAGCGACCGCGGAACAACTGTGGCAGAGTGATGCAGATAGTTGAGGACGTCTCTACACTGCCTCCCCCTGCCCCCCTCGTAGCCATGTTGCAAACCAGCGTTCGGAGTAACCCGGAGATCGGCCCGGTCAGAGCGGGGCTGGCCCAGCCCCACGGAGCAGAGGCGGCGCCCGTCGTCAGGACCGCAATCGACGGTGCCGAGGCCACGCATGATGTCGGTGCCGTCGTGGCACGTGGCTTGGAGGTGGCGGCGGCGGGCGCTACGGTCACTAGGGTAGGCTCCGTGGATGGAGACTACCAGCTGGTCCAGCACGAAGTCCTCTGCTCGGCCAAGAACAGCTACGAGGTGCTGGAGTTCCTGGGCCGCGGCACGTTTGGGCAGGTGGTGAAGTGCTGGAAGAGGGGTACCAATGATGTGGTGGCCGTAAAGATTCTGAAGAACCACCCGTCCTACGCACGCCAGGGACAGATTGAGGTACTGTTTTTTGTTTTCATCCTCCTTTTCTTTTTGTCTGGTCCTCGGGTCTACAGTGTGTGGTGTACAGTATCGTCATGTCTAATTAATTAACTGATGTTAACCACAACACTGTTTTCTAGAACAGGCAGTTGACCCATTTCTTTCTGCAGCTGACGCCTGATTGTCTAATGCCTTCTCCGGCTCATCTGTCTGTCTGTCTCTCTAACTCTCCCCCCTCCTCCCTCCCTCCCCAGGTGGGCATCCTGTCCCGTCTGAGCAGCGAGAACGCAGACGAGCACAACGTGGTGCGGGCCCTGGAGTGTTTCCAGCACCGCAGCCACACCTGCCTGGTGTTTGAGATGCTGGAACAGAACCTCTACGACTTCCTCAAGCAGAATAAATTCAACCCACTGCCACTCAAGATCATCAGGCCCATTCTGCAGCAGGTACAAGCAATGGCGCTTTTCAGTCTTGATATTGAGATTATGAAAGCCTGCCGTTCTTAAACCTATTTGTATGGTCGCATGTAGGTCGCCACTGCTTTGAAGAAGTTGAAGTGTTTAGGTCTGATCCACGCCGACCTGAAGCCTGAGAACATCATGCTGGTGGACCCGACCAGACAGCCCTACAGGGTCAAGGTCATCGACTTTGGCTCAGCCAGCCATGTCTCCAAGGCAGTCTGCTCCACTTACTTGCAGTCCAGATACTACAGGTGAGGTCGACCAAATTTTCCTTGTTTTGACAAGAACAACAATTATTTTTATTTAAGATATGTCACCAAGTCTAAATCCAAATCTACAGACAGATCTGTTCTCCCGGGGACAATAGATCACGTGTACTGCACGTGTAGTGGTGTGTGTATGTATACATGTCCCACAGGGCCTAAGTCAGCCCTGCCCCCGCCTCATGTTTTTAGGTTTTCCTGTTATGTAATTAATGCGTTTGAGGGTGGAATCTCTCCAGAAGCTCTGTGGTTTGCTCTGTGGTGTGTTTTCTTTCTCTCTCACTGGCCTGCTCTCTTTAGCTATGTGTCCTCAACTCCTTCACCATGTGTGTGGGTTTGTGCAACAGGATATGATATCCATGTGCTTAAAGCCACACCCCTCATGCGATAGGCCTAGGAGGCCTATGTTGCATAATGCGCAGAACCACAACGGAGTGGAACCGACATGTACAATATTTGGCATGGCCATTGGCCTAATGATACTGGCTGTGCGTGCATCAAACATAGCCTGTATTGTAGAACAAAATATTGCGTTCTTGGCAAAGAAGGATTTGCTCCACACCACAAGATGTGGGACATTTTACATTGTGAAAAGTTTTCCCGAATGAGTCAGTCTGTCTTGCCCGTCCAATTTTGAATGACGCATGTACATATTTGAGAGAGGGTTGACATTCAGTCTGCATTTTACATTGCATTGCATGCACTGCATTGTCAATTTAGTGACACAATCTGCAGTGAAATCGGTTAATCAGTTTCCTTTAAACAAGTCACAACAAGAAGGGTGTGATGCAAGCTCTTGCGCTATTCCTTGGCCCTCAAGTCATTGTGTAATCTGTTGTAGGTGTTGGAGTTAGACCCACTGGCTTTGCAGCAATGTACCCACCCACTTTTAATGGAAGAGCACACAATGTTACAATTCATGCTGCACATTGCAACATTGAAAAACATACGCACTATTTCTTGTGGAGCATTAGCCATGCCGTCTTCAGGTATGAGATGTATAACTTTGCATTGGTCTCCCTCAACTCCGAAGTGCATTTTGATGAATGTTGAGTTCTTTCTTGGCACCTAGTATGCAGATTGAAAAGTAAGGGAACCATAGAGCTAACATAGCTATTGCATAACAAGAACATGCTCTGCAGCTGACCCTGTTCAGTGTCCATAAGCTTTGCCATGTGCTTTGTGTACTTTAGTTTCTCTTTGTGCCAGGTTGTGATCAGAGTTCAATCTGAAACAAGCTAGCAATGGTGCTTGATGTTGATATGCAAGGCAATACAATAACGTGGTGTTTAAAACCCTCGTGTTACCCTCGGACTAAGGAAAAACACACACACACACACACACACACACACTATTGAGTTTACCTTATTCACTTATTAACTGAAAACCTGTAAATGAACCCTGTAAACCTTGCTGAAATCGTATTTTATAGATTCATATGAGCCGTATGCATGAGAGCACAAGCTTTGTTACTTATAATTGTAAATAATGGCTAGAAATTCTTATCTTGCAATAAATGTCTCCCATCTCAGTTATTGGTCACTCTTATTTGACAAGCAAAAAAAGGTCAAAACAATTGGATTATGAACTCTCGATTACATTGTTTTCATCAGGTCATTCAAATTAGCACATTGGCTACTAACGCAACACACGATTGCTCACTGTTTACCTGTTGCCATACAAGTCAAGCGTGACCTTTCGTCCCAGAGTAAACTCCTCTTGTGTGCCCTGACAACAAAGACACGGAGGTACTGGCTTAAACATGCATTGTACTTTACGCAGTTTCTAGTAAGTAACGCAGAGGAAAATACTAAGCAATTCCATACCGCTGCACTTCCTATGCGTCATTACAATGAACTGAACACTGTTCCTTTTTCACTACCTCATTCCTCACGTGTCCCGCTTGTACTGAATCTCCGTTATGTAGGTGTTGGTTGATTAGTAACCACAGCGAGGGAGTGGGAGTATTTCTATTCTATATTCTGCTCGTATCTACCATGGATTATGTAATATCAAAGCTCTATGTTTAAGGGTATGTTTGAATATGATCAGAAAATTTGATTTCTTAGACACTCTCATATCCAATGCTGTTATTGTGTGTTCATATTTAACACGGTCCCATGTTATTAAATATTATGGATATATATTAATGTTGCACCTTGGGCAGTTTTTTTCTCTGGTCAAAGTCTAATCAAGTTTCTCCCCGTACAGACTGAACAAACCTCATATCTGAGTTGTCATGCTAACCTAGCCTTTTTCAGTATTTGATCCTATCTCAATTTCATATTTTATGGTACGTTATTACGCAATGGAAGTGTCTAGACTTTATAGACATACTATTGACGTACTATTGATTAAGGGGTCAAAAGGTGGCTGGAAACATGTAGCATTGCTGACTTTAGGACGGTGAATCCTGTGGTTGGAAGGCTCTGGCAGTAGCCGTTCATTGTTTGTCACGCTCTTATGCCATTGTTGCCATGGTAGCCATGACACAGCAGGCTTTGGTGAGGTGACTGTTATGTTGTGTGGAGGCTGCTGACGTAAATCCGCCTCCCACAGTGAAAATTGAGCACGGGGCTATGTGAATAATTCAGCAAAGCACATCAGGTGAAAGGAAAGCTGGCTATCAACTTAACACGCTTTTGGGATTCATGCATGTTTGTGGCAGTGATCCTGCACAAGTGCCTTTGCTGGGCTCCAACGACGACCAGGACACAAGTATATGTTGTAAACCAGTTTATTGGAGGGTTGGCCAGATGTTACAGCCAGAGCAGGTGTTATATGCTGACATGTCCGAGCTTTCTCGTGTGTGCGCGTGTGTGTGTGCGTGTGTGTGTGCGTGTGTGTGTGTGTGTGTGTGTGTTTTATCCTGTGTGCCTTGATCACCCAATGCAGCACAGGTGTGCAGCCTCACCCAGCCACAGGGCCTAATCAGACAGTGCTTTTTATCCAGAAAAATCGCAGCTCCCCTGTTTACTTGTATGTGTTTACAGGCCAGTCTCGGCCTCTCCAATATGGCGACGACGTTTAC
>OMNO01021159.1:0-12895 GCA_900303215.1 Trachyrincus scabrus | reverse complement strand
ATGCATGCCTATTTGGTGTGCATGTGTGCATGTACTTGTATGTGTGTGTTTGTGTATGTGTGTGTGTGTGTGTGTGTGTGTGTGTGCGGTGTTTGTGCATCTGTGCATACTTATGTGTGTGCCTGTGTGTGGCAGTTTGCTTTTTCTCATGGGGCCCATTGGAACTGTGCAGAGAATTCTGGGTAAGAGCGTCTGGAACTGTTTTAAAGGATGGCCGAAGCGGGGGTATCCCTTGAAGCTCCACCACATTTTAATGTTTGTCAGTGTCAAAGTGTTAGTCAAAGGCAATAATATACATATTTATTTAAATACGATTTGGTATTTGTATGTGTGGGGAATGAAGAGGAATGCAATTATTTCACCAGCAAGATAATACATATGAACTAAGGTACACACAGCCTTTTGTCAGCAATAAACAGTATACCTGTGTCTTCCAAATGAAATATCACTCTCTGAGCATGAGCTGTTTCTAGTACAAATACCTCCAGATAGAATTAGGAGGAACCTGAAGGACAGTACATGGTCATAGTTGCTCAGTCTGGGCAACAAAAAATATGTTTGTAGCTCACATGAACTGTCTCTGACCCTGCAGTGTCCCAACAGTCACTCCAGAGATTGGAGTGCAACAATGACCATTCGCCCTGGGACGGCAGTGACGCACTGTATGCAGTGAGACAATAGTTTACCTCAGCTCTGCAGACATAGCAAACCTCACTGCTATCAGAACCTGTTTAATCACTAAGCCTACGGGACATCCGTGTCCATCCTGCTCCCATCGAACCTAATCAGACACAACTTGTGGCTAGACCGCATTGGGCCATAACCAGGTTACTTTGCAATGTCTGTTTTCAGGAGACATCTTGTTTAATTTTACGGAAGTGTGTCATTGGTAGTTTTTGTGCAATACCGGAGTACCAGTTTCCTGAAGGAGGATAGGAATTTTAGCAACAGATGCCTGAGCTGAAAATAATTCCAGCTATTCTAGAGCTACTTGCATTAGATTATACATCAAATCGGACCAGACATTCTCAGCGTTGTGATTGGTTGCTGGACAGGCAGATGGGAACTCCTACTTTCTCCTAACATGTGGTGGTACGTTTGAAAGAAACATCAAGGTAGCAAAGTTAACACAATAGCCCTGAATCCTGGAGCCACATCATACAACTCTGCCACTGACATTATAAATCATTAGCTCATACTACTCAGGAAATACGATTTGAGTGAAAAAGTACACTATTAAAGGGCATTTAGTTTAGGCCTTCCTCTCCAGATATTAAAACAGACCTCAAAGCTTAATTAGGATTTAGCACTTAACTCTTAACTCTCTTAAATCTGTTTACTTCAGGTACGGCAGTAATATCCATACAAAAAGGGTTGATTGAGATTCAGCAATCAATGCAGTTTGCTGAATCTCAATCAACCCTTTTGGGGGGGGAATAGATGTATTTGTTTTATTTATTCAGTATAATGCTCGAATAGACTTGAATATAACATTTGTAGACAATTCAATCCAGAAATACAAGTCCAAGGGAGATCAATTAGTACTATTTTGTCAATGAATTGTGAAGATCAATACAAAGCACTTTTTGGTTTTGTCATCAGGTTTAGTCTATTTAGTCTATTTGAAATGAATATTTTGTTTCATCTTATATTTCATCAATACATAGGTCTACATATTGTACCCATAATTGCAACTATTGAAACTATTCTTTTTTAATTCATATTAATTGGAGATCTTTCCAATGGAAAATAATCTTGCAAATGATTGCACAAAGGCCCCATCTAGTGGCAATAATGTAGTGAGCACAAATATTCAAAACAATTTTTTTGTATTTGTATTACAGCCACTGCTACAACTACAAGGACCATTAAATAATATGTTGTAAAATGGTTAGAAAGAGTCAATTATGCCAAGACATAGTTTTTACAGAAAGTACATTTTAAAGCATAGAACATTTTGGTCATCTAAATATTGTCCTTCTTGGTGTCCCGTAGACAATTCCTCAACTGGTTTCCGTTTAAAAATGGCGGAAGCACCTCCATGGCCCTGCCGGTTTTTCTGTCATATATGTTCAGCAGAGATTAGTCCTCGTCTACCTGTAAGTAACATGGACCGCAAGACAAAGACAAAAATGTATGTGATGAAGGAGTTGATACTAGTAATTAATACGTGGGGCGTAGAGGCTTATAGCTAGGAGTTGGCCTGCTGACATTTGGCTAACTCCTATGCACCTAAGGTTAGCCGGTTAGCCTAGTCTAGTCTTTCAAGTTCGTAGACATAAACACCGTTTACCCATTACACATATGTAAGACATTTTAACACAACATAATCTATGCAAATGTTAAAATACGTAAAAATACGAATATTCGATGTATTTGTGTTTTATTATTCCATACACCGCAAGCTTGCTTTGGTTGATCACTGTTTGAAACAAAGGTATTGAGTTTACTTTAATGTGACCGATGACCCGATAGTACAGCACCAGGACCATTGTTCGCCCGTTTGCCTTTTTCCCCCGTGCAATACGTTATAGCACACCGGGATAATATATCATTGAAATAGACAAAGGCTTGGCCTAAACGTGACCCTAATTCGACACTAAAAAGCTAATCACTCACAAATCGAGACAATACCATATCGCTATAAACTGGGTGGGAATGGTGCGTGAGGGATTGCGTTATTATTGTCCCATAGGCAGCAGGGGTGTTTTAGTGCTATCTTGCGGGTAGCCTAACCTAAGGACGGGGAGACTTAGAGGGAAACAAACTTCCATGTTGCAGTTTATAACAATCTAAAATAACAAATCACTCGCAATGAAAGACAAAGCAAAGAGTTGAAGAAAGGGTGCATGTCATGTGCATGATGAATTACTTAATTAGTTATTAGTTATTGCCCTCTTCATTATGGCATTATATATTATCTAAAGCAAGGGTGAGAGTTATTTCAGAGGATGGGTTAGCCCTACGATGAGACTATAATCCACAAGGGGCGGTTTTTGTGTTAATTACACACAGAAGTTCATGCCAGAGTTGGGGGGAGAGACAGGAGTGTTGCACAATCTATTCTATAACCTATCCTTTTAAATATAGGTGTGCTTTTGAGATACAAAACGTCCAAAACGGTGCCTTAAAATCTTACTGTCAATGTGTTTATAACACAGAATAATACATTTCCAAAGATGATATATGTATTCTATTCTTGATAAGTTGATATTTACATTTATTCAACATTTTTGTTGTTGAGATAAGATGGAATCTATTAACCATTATTCTTACTATTTGGTATTATTGTTTATGTTGTTTACAGGACTACATATGCCCACGATGTGAGTCAGGCTTTATTGAAGAACTGCTGGAGGAGAGGAGGTATGTAGTCACCTGTACGATTAGCCTTGGTAAATCACAAACTCTCAATTACACTACATCAACCACTCTCATTAACCACTAGCTTGTTTTAATCTATTCAAGAGGAAATCTACACCAACAAAGGTAGCCTATATCCCAAATGCATGCCGGGTGATAGGGATAAGCATCACCACTGATTGGTTCATTTGAATTGATGGCGAAAAAAGAAAACAAATATTTACACAAACCTGAGGCCATCAATCTTTGGTCCACACCAGGATTATTATATATATATACTTTGTTTATGTCTTTCGGCTACTAACTGTGTCCTTCTCTGTTTAGTGCCGACAATGGCTCAGTGCCCTCCATTTCCACCGGGGACCAGAACCAGCAGCCCTTTCAGGTTGTTCATTTAACTGTTTTTGTTGCGAGTGTGTGGTGCTGCTAATCAGGTGCTTAAAGAGGTTCTTGGCCTCAATGAGACTTAACCTGTAAAAAATAAAAAACATTTCTACATTAACACCTCATTGGTGTTAATGTGTTACCTCGCATGTGCTGCGTTATTAGTGGGGTGCGTAATATGTTGAGATTTCAATTGCATTTAAAAAAACAATACATGCCTTGCACATACTCCATGGCATATTTTGAATGTTGTTTTAGGTTGTGTTTCTCCATGTTCAATCATTAACTTCAGCAGCAGTGGTCAGTAGAGTTTCTCATATGTTTGAGTTGACCTTGTCTGTTCAACAGTTGATATGTTGTGTAAAGCTTCTTTTGTCATGCTGTAAGGGACCTTTTTTATTTGTAAATGCAAAGTCTAAGATGATTGTGTTATCTTGGTCACATTTTTCCCCCACATGTATTCTAAACGATAGATTGGAGATAGAAAGTGACACACACTCACAACAAAAGCTCATATACTTACAGTAGTCTAATGCATATAAAGTCAAATGTGTGTATATGTTTCAGAATGTGGACCAGCACTTGTTTACATTCCCATCCGGCTATGGCCAGTTTGCTCTGGGGGTCTTTGACGACGGCTTCGATGCAGGAGCCGGCCTTGGAACAGAGGACAACCGGGACGCGGAAAACCGCCAGGAAAGGGAGATGGGATCGCGACAGCGATACGGTTCTAGGCAACCAAGGGGTCGTCATGGCTCCCGGCGGCAAGCTGGGAGGCATGAGGGCGTACCGACTTTAGAGGGGTAAGGAGCACCATCACTGATGTGCAAGGCTGGACTAAATACACTCTCTCTCCTTCTGCACCTTCTTAGCCCTGGTGTCCACCAATATATGACTATATATCCATTACATATTTGAACGAGGGATCATTTTTAAATTAACGTTGTATTTCCCCACATAATATGCCCTTGTTCACTTAACCTAGAATCATCCAGCAGCTAGTGAATGGAATAATTGCACCTACTGCAATGCCAAATATTGGAATTGGACCATGGTGAGTTGGACACACTAGAAATTGAGAAAATAAAACTTCAATAAAGGAGTTTGCTTTCTGACAGGCTGTTCTAACCAGTTTCCCTTGTTGACAGGGGTGTACTTCACTCAAATCCTATGGATTATGCTTGGGGCGCCAATGGACTAGATGCTATAATAACACAGGTACATACAGGGTTGTCATTAAGAGTTTGAAGGAATTACATTTATGCTTAACGTACAGAACTCATTCAAGTGTATTTGCTTTCTAGTTGTTGAACCAATTTGAGAACACAGGACCACCACCTGCTGACGTAGATAAAATAAAGAGCCTCCCCACAGTACAGGTCACCGAGGAACATGTCGGTAAGAAACATAATTTCTGGACACTGGCACACAGAAAATAAACGATATTTGCAGAGGAGACTTTAACAATCTTGTCAAATGGTCTATAGTCAAATGGAAATGTGGTTAAGTTTTATAATGCAGTTGGGATTATAAACGGTTATGGTTTGGCATGAAATGGGGCATGATAAGACGACAGTAATGGCACTAACGCTGTACCTTGAGCTTCTTCATAACTTGCCATGTTCTGTAATGATCAGCCAACTGTCTTTGCCGACACACACTTATTGAGGATATGTGGCCTACCTAAAAACTGGTTTTACCATATTCAAGTACTGATCTGTCTCACTTGCCTTTTTTTTCTTTTCCCAGCATTATGTCTAGAATGTCCTGTGTGTAAAGAAGATTACAGTGTTGGAGAAAATGTCAGACAGCTTCCATGCAATCATATGTTCCACAATGACTGCATAATACCCTGGCTGGAGCAGGTAATGGTCGTATTTCTCCCTTATATTGTTCTCTATGTACCCTATACTTATCACAAGCAATCAACTAAACAGCATTGCATTTTCTCTGCGTTATCCTGTCCAGCATGACACGTGTCCGGTGTGCAGGAAAAGCTTGAGTGGTCAAAACACGGCAACAAACCCTCCAGACCTATCAGGGATGAACTTTACCTCCCCGTCCTCCTCTACACCTTCTTCTGCGAGCTCAACAAGCAATGACCCCTCTGCAGATCACTTGTAAGAAAAAAAACAAACACTCGACCATCCCGACTATTGAGTCCTTTAACGCTCGTAGGCCGTCACGCACCTCTCGGGTCTCTCTTTGATGGCGACCTCTTGACCTCAGCGGTGCCCCTTCCTAGTCTAAGATGGAGGAACTTACCAGAACAGTTTCTTCCTCAAAAGCACTCAATCCAGATCAAGTCAGGAGCAGCGTGGTACTCCTGGCATATCAGGACTCTGCTCCAAGGGAGCAGCTTGGATTGTGTGCGCTTCCTGCCTGCTAGGACAAAAACCCAACGGTGGGTTCCACAACAGTTCCTGTGTAGCCCAGGGAAAAACTGATAAATCCAAAGTTGAAAAAATTGTCACATTGTTATTTCCCTTTAGAGTTGTATGACTGAAATCATATTAATGACAAAGATGCATTTATTTTCTATAGCCTTCATATGAAGACTGTAACTTAAGTGTACTGCTCACGGTTTGTGAACAGTACAAGTTCATGGTTTTGATGTATAAGACGTCAAATCTTTTATCTAAGCAAAATTTTAAACGCGTAAATAATTTCAGCTTTCAGATGTGATTTAGTTAATGTTAGTTTAGCAGTGTACCGGTAATGCACCGTTACATTTTTTTTTGCACTTCATATGATGTGAAATAATGCAGTGACTTTGTTCTATTTGAATAATGGTCATTGATACTCATAATAAATAGCCACTTATAAAGGGATATTTTATTCATAGTATGTTATTCAGGGTCAAAATGTGTCTTGGCATTTACCTTTTTTAACTTGAATTTGAGCAGAAATTTCCTGTTGACAATTTGTGTACAGTTTATGTGTAAAAAATAAATGCACAAAATGAGCTGTGTATATATATTTGGGTGTTATTGAGAAGTCTTCTAAACGTTGGTAGCAGGAGTGACAACATTGGTCTGGTAACCATTTTATATTTTTAATGCTGCACTTCTGACCAATACATCGTAGAGTAATTAGTTTAGTACTAGGGCAACTAATATGCCTTCTTAAATTGATGGATTTTTAAAGGTGTATAGAAAAAGTATGGCGTCTCTTATGTTTACACATTCTAAGTGCATTGTGGAACTATAGAAACGTGGTTGAGGCGACTCATGAAGAATCTACTGTTTGGACTTGAGCATTGTGGGGTATATTTACCCCTGTATAGCCTATATCAATAATAAATAGATATGTAATGCACTGTGTGTCATAGTTTTGGGGTAGGCCTAGGATATTGGTCCATACACAAGCTCTTACTTTTACTGACTTAATTGATTTATTTCCATTTTTCCAAGTTTTTATCAGTGAGCAGCTATTAAAAATATTAACAAGCCTCGTCGTTCATGGTCATTTGTGTTGTATGATTTCTGATAATAGCATGACGTGTGTGCTAAAATTGAAACAATGTAGGCTATTGTAACTAAAGCCAATTGTGAAATGGGCTTTTTCTTTACATGGCCTTTTGGTCAGAAATGTTAGCTTTATTGCGAAATTTCATTTTGAATATATTCTCAAATATTTTACTTAGGCAAAATCTCGAAATACCGCCTTCATTCTTTAAACACTGTTGACATATTTTCTTGCACGGCCCTAATTATTGTTTTGTATCGCCCTCATCTACCTCCTCGCCCGAGCTTTCTTCCATTGTTGTACAGCTTTGATCTTAATCATCTCGATGCACATGTTCCGCTTTGAAGTTGCTTCGGATGTCGTCATGTTAAAAAAACAAAAAGGCAACGTAAAGATAAAACGTCACGTACGTGCTGGTTCACGACGTGCGCGTGCAGTGCAGCCGCTAGAGGACAAGCGCCGCCGTCGAAGACGGTGTTTCAGCCAGCCCTCCGGACCACTTTATAACGTTTATTCGTCACTTTATAACGTTTATTCGACGAACCAGAACTAAACTGCAGTATTGAATCACGTATTAAAAGATCCGGCGTTGAAGAAAGACCTCGCCATGAAGCTGGTGTGGGGCTTTATCGCCCTTTTCACGTTCTTTTATCGAGCCAGTGTCTCGGCAGGTAAGAATATGATGTTAGCCATGTTGTTTCAAGATGCAGTTTACCCTGTCTAAAACATCTAGGAAACTAGATGTTAACGTTATTACTACTATGTTTGGATATTAGAGTGATTAATATAGTCATGTACATGTCCAAGAGGGCCGTTCTTTCTAAACAACCTAAAATGAAGACACGACTACTAGCTACAGACACAAACAACCGAAAACATACATCCGTATATTTTATGTTTTTGTGTCTGTAGCTAGCACAATGTAGCCTAGATTGTTTCTTTAGTGAAATATTTCAACACCATGTTTGCGTCATGTTTGCGTCATGTGTAGCTTAATTGTGCGACTGGGTGGGGAATGAGAATCATACAGTAACTCTTATGCCTTTTCAGCCCGTCGGCTTGCATATGATGGCCATATTACTGTCACTATATTATTAGTTTTCATAGCTGTGAGTTATTTAGTCAGCCTCTACAACATGAGACCCAGTAGGTCCGGGTCGCCTGTCCTCTTCAACAAGACCCGTCCGTCTGCCGTGGATGATATAAGGGGCCTGTAGTAATGTGTGTGGACGGGAAGCTGTAGCCTCACCACATCTGGCTTTAACGTCGTTTCTAGTTGTGAGCCGTGTAAATAAGTTGGTACTGTTTGTAGTTATTTTCCACTGTCAGCTCTAGGCCTATTCATTCCGGTGTATACCGGCGGACCAGTGGCTGACAAGAGATTAATTTAATTACACATGTTCGTAGCATCGCGTGTTTTCACGGCTGGTCAGTGTGGTCACGTGTATTCTCTTTATTACGTGGATCACGAGGGACTGATCTATACGTCGAGAGTGTGGTCGAGGTGTACGTGCTGCTTGTTCAGTAGTCCTCGGTGTTGCAACATGGGTCGCCGAGTTTAGTCGTTCAGTCATCCGCTTCACACGGGAACTCATTTTACATTTCTTAAAACAAATAACAGTCTTAAAAACAAAGAATCCTATTTAAGTAGGCTTACACATTTGAGTAATTATGCTATTGCGTCCCCGGAAGCAGTCAAGCGAGACAGTCGAGTATACTATTTTGCATGTAGGCCATACGTTTTATGTTTAAAATGTAACCAAGGTTCAACACTACAATTACATAAGATCATCTCGCAATGGACAAATGACCGTGCTAAGTGACACTCCCTCATGTACTGGGCAGTTTGAGACTAGACCAGGAGTACAATTATATGTATTATGACTTTTGAGAATTGGGTGGTTTGGGTTGTAGAAATAAAACCTAAACAGGTGGGGAAGGCCTGGATAAGCAGCACGTAAAATTCGTCTGTCATGTGATTTTTTTGTTTGTTTTGTTTTGTGATTTGTATCTCAGAATTGCAAGATTATACGATTATGTAAATAGTGATGATAAAGAAGAAGTTAAGTTTAAGGTCAGTTTAAACGGACAATTCATACAAGGGATCTATTAACTGGTATTATAAGTGTTCTTTGTTTTTGGATAATCCTTTTAAAAGTTAAACATAATGCAACACAGTCACCAGGGTTGCTATCCATATAGGAACAATTAGCTGTCTATTGTCTCCTAAATGTAAATTATAAAAAACTATATGGTGATCTTGCTGGCAACCCTGAAACCTAAAAAACTTGATTTGAGAATACCAGAATAACAAAGCACACATAACCAATGTCATACCATATTACACACTGGTTATATTTCAGCTTTATATCTAGGCCTACTGCTTCTTTAATGAAATTGTTCTTAATTCTCAAATCGATTGTCAGTGTTCATATAAAATTATATCCGGCACATTGTAGTAGCTCTTCCTGTTCAAAATGAAGCTGTAAATATGCTTTTGGTGGTTCTTTGAGTTCCCCTAGGATATCCTATTATACATTCCGTCTTTTCAAAGGAATTTTGTTTTGTTTTTCACCATTGAGTAACTGAACATTAACATTGTGTCAAGATAAAGCATGCATTGTCTAATCTATTCATATGGGACTTTTTATCTTTTATGATTTCCTTGTATTTTAAAACCATTTCTCTCCTATGTCAATATCAGACTAGCTATTGTTTATAGTTCAGGCCCCAGAGTCGTTATACTACATGAACTGTTGAACTACTACATGAACCACCTCCTAACCTTCTGATGGTATATATTTTGTATATATGTTGTATAGAACATTAGTGGCTTGCAAACATCTGATTCCATTTGGCACCCCAGCCTAACCTATATTTAATTGTGAACTTTGTTTAGCAAGCACCATGAAGGTGCCCTTTGGTTCAACCTTTAGCAGTCCCACATGTCAAACCTGTTTCGGACAACTGTGGGTGGCGGTGTGTGGTTACGTTTGCACAACACATTTCTTTCAATCACAGAGCATTTTGCAAAGTTGTTGTTGAAAAGCTGCACATTACTCTCATACATATTTCATGGTTTTCATTGATTGAGCGTTTACCACAATCAAAATCTCATTTCAAGCTCGCCCGCTCTGCCTTTTCATATTTTAATTTCAGCATTGTGCATTTATGCATGTTGTTGGGTACTCTTTACTGTACATATCTTTAATTTACATTGAATGCCTTTAAACATGTATTGCCTATTCTTTTGCATGCCTAATTTATGTATTATTTCCCTATTCTCTTGCATTTTCCATGATGTCTTAATATGGTACCATGAATTACCAAAACAGATATGAATAGATTTGGTTAAATCAATGCTTTTCTCTTGTGCTTACACTCATTTAATGTCATCAATTAATTTCTGCTTTTTTTCTGTCTCTTTTTGCCTGCTTCCTCATCCATGAATCATTGCATTTCATCAACGGCCCATTAAATCACCCAACATGCTTCTCACACCGACACATCCAAAACCCATATTAATTAATATATCAACAAAAACATAACTAATGCCCTGTGTGCTGGGCTCACTGTACATGATGCTCAGCAGGGTTTGTCAAGTGTCCCCTGTCCCAGACAAAGGTGCTCTTTGACAGTGTGGAGCTGCACTGTGAGGCGGTGGGCCGCCCCCTCCCGGAGGTTCAGTGGTGGTTTATAGAGGGCCACGAGCCCAACGAGACCTTTACTCAGCTATTTGATGGGGCGCGGGATGACCGCGTGCAAGTGAACGCCACATACATCACGCACGCCACTAGCACCATCCACCTCACTAACCTCGGTCTCAACGACTCGGGCATTTACGAGTGTCGTGCGTCCAACGACCCCGACCGCAATGAGCTGAAGAAGACGCCCAAAATCAAGTGGATCCGCTCGCAGGCAAACGTTATTGTGATTGAAAGTGAGTGGGTGGCCGAGGGTGTCGGAGGACAATCCAGCGAACCTGCTTGGCTGCTTCCTCACCACTAGTGAAGTCCTGGAAATCTGTTCACCCTCCTCCCACCACTGCCCCCATCTACCCTGTCTCTCACCTGTTGTTAGCGCTGTCCCTCTGCCCTCCCCCAGAACTCCAAAGCCTGCAGTAGACACAATGTCATACGTCGCTAGTCCGCTCTCTAGACCCCGTGTCCCCAACACAACACCCATTTCCAATCCAAGACCCATTGTCTGCACAAGGCTTAAGGGATGGGCCCCTTTTCTTATGTAGGACAATACTGGTTATATAGGTTCAACACTTGTTTTTGGCTCCTGCACAAAATTTAAAGTACTAAACCCCAAAAAAAACCATCCTACCTGTAATAACATGTAGGCTTTTTTCAATTGTATACTTTCCATATATTATATTTTAAGATGACTTCAACTAATTTGTTATTATTACTCCCAAGAATGCCACAGTCATCCTTTTTTCTTTAACAAGAATTATTTTAAACCTAAGGTTTTTTCCCCCCAACAAAACCTTCTTTTGCATGTGTCCACTGTAAAATCCTTTCCCTCTTACCTTTTTTTCTAAACTGCTAGTCTCCCAATATGAATACTATTCTCCCAATATGAATACTATTCTCCCACTTACTGTCCAACTCTGATGCAATACGTTGCATTAATGTTGGAGGTCCCTGCCTTCTTATGATCCTATGTGCAACTGTCTCTTGGGTTGGCATGCTCAGAAGTGGTTAGTTTCCACATTGGTAAAGCCATTATAAAGGATTTGGTAGTACATTCTTTATAATAAAGTGGGGGGGTGGAAATTAGTTATTTTTTCAGACGGCTAGCATTAATAGACGGGGAAGCGACCATGCATTAGTCAGTGTGACCTTTTTAGTGTTAAATGTATTGGTAGTTTTCACCAGCAATTCAACTTGGTCTGTCCTAAACGCTGACATCAGCCATCGATGTAGGACATGTAATGTACATGTAAACGTATTTCAAACAAAGGTTGATGGCTTTGCTTCCTATCTACAGCACCACTCGTCATTACAGACACGGATGTGGTCTACAACCAGACCTCTGCTTTGCTCCGCTGCAACCTGACGGAGGCCACCCTTCCCATCAAGGGCTCACATTGGCTGTTGAATGGAAAGGTCATCGACGGCACATCGTCCACTGCCGCCTCTCCATACACTACCCATCGGTAAGTAGCCATATGCTTTGCGTGTTATTGTATTCTGAAGGAACGCCTTGCAGTGGGATCTCATCTGTTATGATCAGATGGCTTATGACTTTGTTATACATGTTGTCTACTACAGTCTATCCATATCAGCGTTGCAGAAACACATATTATTCACCTCAACTAGTACAATGAGGATTAAGTCAATAGAAAGTTTGTCGACTCGCCACAAAAAACAAAAGGCCATTATTACACAACGCCGGCTCCCCCTCCCTAGAATTCTGAGTGTTAAGCCAGTAAGACCTATAGCAGTTAATTCTTATGAGATTAACACATGCATTTTAATCTTCTGCTGAACCTCATGTTCGCTTCTGTTCCCTCCCTAGCTCTAGCCTCATATTTATAACTATGGCTTTCCCCTGTTTGCATGGACCTGGCACTTCTCAGCATAACAGCCCTGCATTCTGTCCCCTCCCCCCTCCATTTGGCCTCCTCCATTAGCATTACCGCTTGGGGGTGGGGTGGGGGGCTGGGCAC